>JAVTVY010053432.1:0-28221 GCA_036873755.1 Hanleya hanleyi
TCATTTAATCTTTTCTCGTGATCCTTTTTCACATTTTCCAACTTTTTTAAGGCAGATTTTTCCTGAAACAAGAGAAATAAACAGTGCATTTATTAAAGCCAATGACTAGCTGTATCACTGCTTTCAACCTATAGAAAACAGAGTAAACGGGAACACAAGGGGCTTCAATATTCCGCCATTTATGAGCAGATCAGGACTTACAAAATTCAAACCAAAATTTCAGGATTGCTAGATACCAATTGGCACTGCTACAGCCATCTTTAAACCGTTTCCCTACATTTGTTCTTTCGAGCATCTGGTCTGCGGATAAATATAGAAAAATCGCACGCGATATGGATAGGCAGCCAGACTGGTTCTACAGTACGGCTTTGTCCTGATTTTCAATTGAATTGGAACCCGAGGTCCTTCATATCTTTAGGTGTAACTTTTACAGCAAATCTTTCGGAAATGAATGAGCTAAATTTTCGTACAAAAATTGATGACCTAAAAAAAACGTTAGCCAGGTGGAACAGAAGAGGCTTATCAACTTTGGGGAAAATAACAGTTATAAAAACGATTGCCATTTCAAAAATAACGCATCTATTTATTTCCTTACCAAATCCACATAAAAATTTGATAAAAGAGCTTCACAGCATTATTTATAGTTTTTTGTGGAATAAAGGCCCCGATAAAATTAAAAGAAAATTGATTGTGAAAGACTACAAAGATGGCGGATTAAGAATGTTAGATATTGAATCATTTATAAAATCTCTGAAAATTACCTGGCTGAGAAGATACCTTTACTCTGAGACCTGGTCTTCTTTTTTGAAGCCAGTTCTGGGAGATTCAGAAATATTTTCTCTGGGTGCCTTAAGAATAGATAGTATTATTGAAATCACACAGAACCCCTTCTGGAAAGATGTTCTTGCAGCATGGAAATCATTTATACGGAAAGAAAAACCTCATGAATTGGACAGCATGGATATCTTGAACCAACCACTTTGGTATAACCATCATTTTACTAATTCTACATATTTCATTTCCCATTGGCATAAAAATGGTTTACGCTTTTTAAAGGATATCCTGGACCAAGATGGGAAAATACTACCATTTGATATTGTCAAAACAAGATATAATATTCGCGGCACTTTCCTTGATTACAAAAGATTGACTCTTAAAATTCCACAAAGTTGGCTGCAGAAATTAACGAAGGACATAAAGTTAAGTGATTTTCATATCCCTAGTATTTTACCGTGTGTCAGCAAATTGATAAGCACAAACAAAGGTTGTAGAAAATATTATGATGTTCTCGTTCAGAACGATGTTCTGTCTTTGTCACAGGCAAGATGGGAGGATATACTGGGCATCGCTCTGGACTGGAGACATATATATACTGTACCTCGAAAAACAACAAGTAATATACAGCTCCAAGATTTCCAGTTCAGAGTGATTCACAGATATCTTACCACAAATGTACTACTTGTTAAGCTGGGTATAAAAAACAGTAAATTATGTACTTTTTGTGAACTAAAAGAAGAAACCATACTTCATCTTTTCTCAGAATGTCTGTGTGTAAAGAATATCTGGCGAGAGCTCTGGCATTGGTTTTACCTTTGTACTGGAAAAAATGTCGATATGTCTCCTGACAAAATTCTATTCGGCTTGCAAAAAAAATGCTTACTAGAAAACCACATTATCATTTTAGCAAAAAAATATATGTATAAAACCAGATGCCTGGGTACAAAACCGGATTTTCTTGGACTAAAAAACTGTATACGAAGTAATTATCTATTAGAAAAATATATTGCGGTTTGTAACATGAAAAGGGAATCATTTAACAATAAATGGTCTCCAATAGAAGGATCTCTGATCAATAATGTTGGCTCCACTTAGCTCGGCAAGCCCAAGAAATAGGTCTCCTAGAGGATTATTCACCACATTATTCGACGGTACCAAAAATGTATTTGATGACAGTTATATGCAATGTAGATTAGATTATATCCAACGCCTGTGTACAACAAACTATTGAATAAAAAAAAATCTTTAAACCGTTTCACCGATCTACCCATGGGTTTTGCTTTATATAGGCTAGTTGTACATTTTAAATAGGGAATGATCAGTGAAAGGGTTGAACAAATCCAGAGAAAAGTCAAGACTAGTTGCACTTTACAAGAATGTAGTACTTTTGATCCATTTTCAATGATGAACTAAAAAGGGCATAACTCGAAAAAACGTCTCAACAAACTCACATTTACATTTTCACACTGTGCCAATAGGTGTAACAATAAAATTTACCAATGTTCTCAACAATCCAATGAAAACACTAGGACTATAGTTGCATTCAGGGGAGTGTTTTTGTGGATAAAGGGGCATAACTTTAGACAAAACATGTTTGTGTGGTAACCATAATCTGTACCAATTTTCTAAATGATAAGATAAAACCTCAATGAGCGGTTGTGATCACAAGGGTATTTTTGATGATCAAGGAGCATAACTCTGGAAATATATGCAGCTGGAAGTTGAAGAATTCACATGAACATCTTCCTATGGTATACCAAGTCACGAAAGAGTATTGAGAACTCTAGGACCAGTTGAACAGACTGTACAAACAAAAGCATATATGTATCGGACGATCTGATTTTTTTTATCTACTGTAATTAAACATCGTTTTCATCTACTTCTGAGATTTTTTATTTTGCCTTCAATTTCAGCTGCTTACAGGGAATGCAGATCGAAACCACGGATTTGAAAGCACAAATTTCACCAACCTGCTGTAAGGCCTTCATGTCCAGCTTCTGCCCCTCCAGTTGAGAATAATATTCATCTACAGCCTGTTTGATAAACACACAAAGGATCAGTTGAAGAACAGATGGACATAAACACTGACATACAGACTTACAAGGACAATGGCATATACGGTAAGTTCCCTAAGTATTCGCGACCCTAAGTAAATTCGAAAACGGGCATTTTTCGCCAAGTCACGTGACTCTGTTCCCTATGTAATCGAAAACGACCCATTCGCGAAAAACCGCGGTCCTAACTATTCCAAAATCCCCCATTTATCGTGGTCGCGAGATTGATAATATTATGTAGTTGTGCGATGGGAAAACTTCCAGATCAACGGTTTTCCTTAGAATTAGTATTTGATAAACCTTGCAAATTTTTGAGCATTTTGAACATGCTGAAGTTTGACCAGACATTTGAACCACGGATGTTCTTAGTCACGGGGTAGAGTTTTACGACCAACCCCAACCACAAGTTGCATTAATTTTGGCGACTGTATGCCATGTGCGCCTCACCCTAAAACCAGAAACGCGCTTGTTTGGGTCCGACTTCGGATTTTTTTTTCCGAAGACACGAATGTTGAGATTCCCACCTATTATACTGAAAACATATTTTGTACTTTTCAGACAAAAATAATTTAGGAACGTATCATTTCCAACGAACGCGGCGATTCAGAAAATTTTACGGCCGTGGAATTTGCGGTGATGCATATACCGAAAGAAGTTTGCGCTCTTGTATTCAACTTTTCAGGAACAAGCAATAGTACAGACTTATTCTCTTCAATCACCCCTGGATGAAATAGAAACGAGGAAATTATTTAGAGAATTATCATGAAAGGAAAGCTGTGACGTGCAGGATTAACCGTGACATATGGCAGCATCGGATTCTTCATAGCCGTAAAAAGCGTGGAATGGCGTTATCGTGCACGGTGTCATTGTTTCGTGGTTCGCATGGGTCATTAAAAGTTTGTAAAAGTGCATAATTTTTATATTGAAAATTAATGGCCTTGAAAGTCCTTGAAAATTAGAATTTTTGAGTGAGTTTTTTTACACTATTAATGAAGATATTACTATACTTCTGACTTGATTATTGACACAAAAGTTGAATGTCGGAAGAGACGTTTACGTAAGATAGCCGAGATCATAGGCGGTAATTTGATAGCAACTGAAGCGGAGGTCGGAATAGTGGGTTGAGATTAAAAGTTAAAAAAATAAAAAAAGATGGAATAAACTAATAGGTTTTCTGTCTACTTATTCTCTAAATTATACTGTCTGAAATGTGAATTAATTTTGCTGAACCCATGAGGTAATATTACATAAAAACACGGTTGTACATTTGGCTGTTTCGTCATCATCATCTATCGATCTGTCTTTCGTCAGAAATATTCCAGAATACATTTACATCTGAAACAGATTGAATCATTTTTTTATTTTTCATGAAAGTCGTGATCTCACTGTTACGAACGCATAATATATTGAGGTTGTGTTCGCTGAATATATTATGAAGCGGGAACCGTGTACAAGCGAAAATTTGGCCCACGTGCCATGCTATCCAACATGTCCAAGTATTGATCACGTGATGTTATTGCAACTCCGTATGGCGGGAAAATGTACAACCAACACGTGGCATGTTGAAACTTTCATTCTTCCATGTCTACAGACCCCACCTAATTAAATGAAAGTGTTTTCATACATTTGTTAATAAAGGATCGAAGGGATACAGTGAATTGTTAGAATGGGTAAGCAATTCATGTCTTTCGTTTAGCCGCTATTCATGGCGGGATGAGCTCGTTCCAGCTGGGAAGATTGTATATCGTCTCAGACGAGTTGGCCCTGATATGGGTCTCAGTCGAGTTGGCCCTGGTATGGGTCTTCAGATAGTGTCGGGTGCTTGCTTAATTTGCTGTTCGTTTCATTGACATAAACAGTTTGAAAAGCCCTTCCACAATATTTCCCTATGAAGAGCAATCAAAATATTATTAGGTTTGATTCTCAATCTGAAAATGACGTAATCTGTGTTTCTTCATTAGATCGTTATATATTTTCACGTAAACATCATTGGCGTCACTGGGATAGTTGTGCCTGGTCTTCTTGGCCGTGAAAAAATTCTGCAAGAGTTCAAGCATGTCCTGAAGAGAAAATATCAGAATGTCTAAGTGACAGAATATGCCCTTGTCCCGTATGTACTATACGCGAATTTGTGATTTTGAATTGGCCGAGCGTCCGATGAAACTTATCTCTTCATTGTCAGCCGATCATTGCAGTCAATTATTCGAACCTAATTTAATGGCTAAAGAGCAGAAAGAATGCTTTATTTATCCTTTGATCAATTGCGAATTATTACCTGGCAAATTTTGCTTCGGGGTTTCCCCTCGACCACACGTGTTCGTACCACTGAACTTCGCCGAAGTATATTAGGCGTCATTCTACACACAAAGTACAGTGAATGTCTCCGTGGTTGTCGATCTTATATCCTTTAAGAGTGCTGTCTGGAGTAAATATCACAAAATTAAAGAAACACCAGTCGACGTATTGTGACCTTTCATTGTCGAACAGTATGGGCATGAATATGGGGACTCCAATTTACGAAAATGTCCGTTTTTCTGAACTGACCTGCACAAACTATTCGGAAGTGGTCAGTTTTTCACGACTGCGATATTCACTTCCGGTCACGAATACTTAGGGAACTTACCGTACCATGACCCAAATAATCACAAAATAATTTTCACTGTATGTACCAGTTCTTTAATGTGCTCTTTTTATCACTTTTGAATTGATGTTGAATTTTTGACTAGCATTGTCAACATTTTAATACTATGTACCAGTTCTTTAATGTAGTGTGTTTTTCAGTTTTAAATTGATTTTGGATTATTTTACTTGATCGTCACTATATAGCGGAAATATTGCTGAAAGAGATGTGAAATCTAACTCTCTCTCTCAATCTCTCTCTCTCAGAAAATATTCCTTCCAACATGCAAATTAAAATTATAATTATTTTGTGGTTTATATTTCAGGCTAGAGTCATTGAAGCTGAAGATAAGGGTAGATCAAATTTTGAACCATAGAGATTTCATCAAAAAAAAGGAAAAAATTGTCATAAAATAATCTATTTTTGTCAAGTGATTTGAAGTTCTAGGACTTTCTAAAATAATATACCTGAATGGATTATGCATACAGCAAGCCCCTATTTACACAAATACATGTGATGGATATGACTTCCAATATTCATACTATAATCCATTTTCATACACAAGTTGACTTCTCCATTCACACTTCAAATCAGTCTTGATTCATCAGACCACCAAAAGCATTCAAATCTGAGACATGAATTTGATCTACAAACCAGAGACGAGCCCAACAACTGACCATACCCAAGAAATGTGTGTAGGGTGATGTATTCTCTCATTATTTAGGTCTTTCCTCTAAATACGGTGGTAAGTATGGTCAGATACATAGAACAGCCAATCAGTAACCCACTCATACCACACATTTTTGAAATTCAAATGGATTTGAGGTCAATGATGTTTCAAGTCTATTTATAAATTCTTTGACCAGAACCGGATGGCTGATATATATCAAGGCTAATTTGAAGTGTGAATGGAGAAGTCCACTTGTGTATGAACATGATGAAGATGACTATACTTACTTGATCAAATCTCTCAAACTCTTTGTAATGTTTCTCTGTATGCTGTTTGAAGAGGTATGGATGAAATTCATCAAACCTAAAGGAATGGAAGAAAGGTATTTCAACTTGAACCAATGGATAGAATACCCAACTTGTACATGTCACAGGGATAAATCAGGTCTATGGTAATTTCTCTGATAATTCAATCCCCCTATCAATATTCAATCATCCCCAATTTTGGGGACATAATTCAATCAGTGGTTCTAATACATTTTGAACTCTCCCCCTAAAATCATTGAAATAATGATGAAATAATGTATTAAATTGCATGATTCTGAACCAGTTTTTTTTCCAGCTCCATGTTCTAATAAATTTGATCACCACCAGATTATGATGGGAAATTTCACTTCTTATGGTTGAATTATTAGAGGGATTTCAAACATCTACAAATACCAGAATTCAATGTGAGAACATATTGGTCCAAAGCAATACAATTTTGCAGTATGTCAAGACATTTTGACCGAGTACTTACGTTAATAGCTCTACTGTTTCGCCATCTTTCGCATTCGGCCGTTTGTCACATTTCTGGATTATATAGCCCTGAAAATTTAAAAGCAAAAAAAGCTTACAAAAGTATACATACATATTGAGCAAAAAATCCTGGAAAAACAAAAAAACAAATCATTTTTTTTTTTCCAGTTAAGCCCTGGACAAACCACTGGGCATTTATTACCGGATGGTATAGCCACATTTTTACAAGCAACCCCTACAGTTCCACGTGGCCATGGAATACGGGGCAAAGATATTATAGTATTGATACTGTAATAAAACAATGCATATGATATAGCCAGAACGTAATAATTTTACTGACAATCGTTACGTTATTCCAATACAAATTTCCAGGTTAAAGTTGCTGCATTCTGTTTGATTTAAAAATAAATTTGTGACCGATTCTGACACGTTCCAGCAAGGACCAATATCAATATGACAATGGGGCGTGGTTAAAAGGAATGACATTTGTCAGTACATTCCCGATTAGTTTAAATACATTGTTGTGGATTAACATTCTGGCGTGAAAAATATAAAAGAACAATGTTACCATATTACGCTGATGAATAATAAATTGACCCATCGAGCGCCGATTATTGACACGTGCCAACAATGAATATTAATATGGAATTTGGGGCGTGGCTAAGAGAGAAAGGCTTTTGACAACTGTCTCGGATACACAGATAATGCAGCAATATATCACATAAATGGTCATTCTCCAAGCCGTCCATGGCCGAGTGAAAACTCTATACCATCTATATCAGTTCTTGAAACATTCACTTTAACTTCCCTCGGTTATCTCCCCTTGGCCATTAAATCTGTTCTCATGAACTTCCACAAATCAGCTTTCAAAGGTTTCAAGAACATTTTTTTCAGGAAACCAGTTATTAATTTGAATATGCTAATCTTATGACAATAATAATAATTTCTTGAAATACTATTTTGTTCAGCAGTATGGAAAAACAATGTTAGTTGAGTCTAAGGTATAGAAGAAATGCCATTATACATGCTGTTGACGCCCAACACAGCAGAGAAAGGAAGACTGTACAACCACAATATATTTACCTTGTTGGATTGTAGTGAGAGGTTATTCATGACAGTTTCACCCTGGACTAATGAAACAAACAATTTGTGGAAATCTGTAAAGAAAAAAAAGCAAACAAAGTAGAACAGTGATGACACATTTGATTTTCCTACATTTCTAACAATGCATACTGTAGATTGTTCAAACTGAAACTTATAGCAATGATTTTAATATAATCTTTATTCTTCAAATGCATCCTGTGAAATTCCAGTGAACTTGGCAGGTAAATTCATGAAACTTTCATTTACAACATGTACACAGTTACATTTTACATAAGAGAGCATGAAAATCAAATCTCACAGTCATTTTAAAGGTTGTACATACTTGATAACACTATCTCTTATATGACAGTCACACTATCTCTTATATGACAGTCACAGCTGTTGGTCGTGCAAAGTACCTTACATATACATGTGCCATGAATACAATAATTGTATCGTACATCCAGTTTCACATGGTGAAAATTAATGACTGCATGTAATTGCCTTAACAGGTGACACCAGTCGGTCTATCTGACAGGGTTTCATACACGTCGTGTTTTAACACCGGTATTCGGTGTCAAAACTCCCGTAAAAACTTTTTGCCACCAAAAAACTGAAGTCTGAGTGTTTTAGAAGGGAAAAACTGAAATTTTGGAAAAAAACTGAAGTCTCCAAAGGCCAACACTTCGTAATTTCGTAATTTATAATCGAAAGATATTGCGGGCAAACAAGCAGGAAATGATTCATACCAGAATAAATAGGTCGGCATCTTCGGTCATTTCCGTGAGCTAATTATTTATGTCCGTTTCCCGAACTGTTATCGGGGTCATGCCGTCGGTAACCGTAAAACCTGTATTCATACTGAATGTATGTGGAGGTTTCCGAATGGCGTTGTGTGGCGAAAAAAAAAAAATTGCTGGGAAAGTTTGACATGTGGGAATGACAAGCCCCCAAAGACGTCTAACTCTCCTTGGAATGGACAGGTAAATATCTGACCATCGCTGAATAGTATTTATGATAAAGGAGACGATGTAATCTTCGCATAGGGCATTTGTTTTCACTCAAAGTTGAACGATCTTGTCGTGTTGTTGTTGTAAAGAAACTGGCATGTCGTTCGCATGTACGCATTGTACGATGTTGAAACTGAAACCAAAGTTTGATTGTACCGTAGTTAATAAAGTTTGAATGGATAATTCAAAGACAGCGAATTGATTTAGCCACAATATCAACCTCACTATATCGTTCTTTGATTTGGAGATACATAAAGAAGAGTTGAAATTTTTTTATACTGACAAAACTTTTTTGAGATGGTGCAAACATGGAGGTAAAATTGGATCCATGGTGCAAACATTGAAACAAACCAAAACAACTGAAGTTGATTTTTAAAATTACTAGACTAGGCACCCATTTTCTGGCATTGAATTTAACTGATCTGTCTATTATCCTGAAACAAGTGTCCCACATTAGGGCAGCACAGAAACATTTCAAATGCCTGCCCCATCAACAAAAGTCTGGTGTACTGCATTTACATGATTTTAGGTCAAACGTTATGGGCAAATCCATTCTTTCAATAAGGGTGGTCAAGTCAAACTGTTTGGCACTAATTTGCAGCCTTCAATAACCAAACATGGTAAACTTATGTATCCGTCTAGAGTCTGCACGATCCTATCGAAAATGAGCCAGCTGCCTTCACGCAATAGTTTACAAAATTGTGCGCCTTTTCAAACAGAAAATTCTCTAATTCATTTCATTTTTATGAGTTTATGGTCACCATGGACTAGCTGCAGTTATGACGATTGCTTGTCTTCAATCCCGTAATTTTTTTTTGCATTGTCTTTTCATCTCTCTTTTTTTTTAATTTCTCTTTTGTATCTAACCCTGGAGTTGTACTGGACTTTTAATTTTAGTCCGAATATTTGCCAAATTTCACATCAAATCTTTTGAAAAAAGTTGACATTCCCACACAAAAATTATAATGTAAAATGTTGAAGTCTGGTCCAGATCCAAGTGGTTTTTAATTAGCGTAGCTGAAACATTTTCAAACTTGCATACTTAAATTGGACATCATTTGCAAGCCAGGAACTGATACATCGTTTTCATTCAAAATTACCAAGTTTGTAATTTTAAAAATTAATTTGAATTGCCTTGTCTTGTTGACATCCACAATGTGACATAATGTGCTGAAAATAGATGGTATCTTAGACCTTGGTAAATTAAGAACATAAAACTGAATATGTTAAATGATCTGTTTGTTGCTTTATTTTCACAATTCAAATATATAGCGTATTGACAGGCTCCATTGATGGTCGTATGAAAATTTGTTATATACGTACATTACTTATGGCGGTTGCAAAATTAGAAATAAACTCAATAGAAGTCTGTCGGCCGGCGACAAAAACGTAAAAATACTCAATTCAGGTGAAAAAAATATTGAATTTTCAGTATCCGGTGGCAAAAATTTGGACTTCTATGAAACCCTGTCTGATTTGTTACATTGTATTTGTTCTTTATGTTTATTGTTGCCTGTTTTGTACACTACCCCTCATGGGGTGTCTGGTACAATAAAAAAATCTGAATCACATACTGTAAACTCCAGGATATACCCCCCCCCCGTCCATGCACCATTTCCATCCACCAAAGAAAAACGTAAGTTTGGATATTCGAAGTGAAATTATACAGTAAGTACCTGTATCCATGCTGAAGCCTTTACCCATTTTGACACCTTCAGAAAATCCTGCTTCTCTGAGACAATGCTCAAGCAATGCTGGACCAAATTCTGCAAGACAAAACATCAAAAAATTGAATTAAGAACACCAATTTTCTTAAGTGAGGTGAAATTTTGATGAACATGGCTGAGCAGTTCTTGTTCCTCAGTCAAGGTAATTTAAATATATTTACATTAGGAATATATATGTCTGTATGTGATTGCTCTTGAAGCCTACTAGGACTTCTTCCTGTCCTGTAACTTCTATGCTTATAATCTCCAAAGTTCAAGGAACTAAGGGTTGTGAGATGGTGGTGTGTTTTACCTTTCTGTATCTCTATAATGTTAATAAGATTTAATCACAAAAGACTGTCCAAGTATCCTCTAACCTTCCACTCGCTCCACCATTCCCTGCTCTCAGAACCTGTCATATTCTAGTGCAGACCCAAGTTCTCTCAATGTCTAACATTATACTTGCAAATTGCTATACACGACATATTTCAATGAAACATACCTAGGTTTGGCATGAGTACTTTCTTCAGTGGGTCTCCCTCCTTGGCTGATGACATAAGATGTCGGAGTCTGCAAGGTACAAAATATGCAATATAACATCAATCAGTTCAAGCAGTATTTAAAATCGTTAACACAGGAGTTCCATTAAATTATGACAAATATTTGTACATTTTCCTGGATCAGAACATAAAATTGAAAATACCAGGCCCTGATAAAAGTCCATAATTTGTGTAAGTCTTAACACTCACAAGACCTCATGTAATGTAATTCTCAAGGTTGAAAGAGGTCAATCCATATTGCTTGCTGAAAGTACCCTGCCCAGTATATATATATATATATCAAGTGATGATTATGGATATGCTAATCCCTCTAATAATTCAATCCTGCTACCAAAATCCAATCACCCCCAATTTCGGATACAAAATTTAATCGGTGGTTCTAATAAATTTGATCACCCTCTAAAATCATTGAAATAACGAAGAAATAATGGATTATATGCATGATTTAGAACCATTTTGCCAACTTCCTGTTATAATAAATTGATTACCCCAGATTTTATAGTGAGAAATTTCACTTCCTGTGATTGAATTATTAGAGGGGTTAACATACACAATTGTGGTCCAATATTTTTTATATTGACCAGATATCTATACCTTGACCCACTGTAGGAAAGTGGGAAATTATCAATATTTTTTATCAAAAGAACATCATATCCTATGCGAAGCCTACCTAAAGTTTGTCTGAATTTGGTGGTTAAGCTGGATCAGCTTCACAGATTTCCTCTCAACCAATTTGTGAACAGTTTAACTAAATTTCATGCAAACAAGATACAAATGGAAGCAGAAAATCTGGAGAAAAATTACAAGAAAATTACTTATGTTGAATAACTGTCGGTACAATTTCCAAATTTTCAGTAGCATCACTAGTACCTTTCTTCAGTTAGTGGTTCAAATTCTTTAGCTGTGTGAATCGGGTACGTTTCACGCACAGCAAAGTTCACGTCTTGACTGTCATCTGTACGAGGACGGAGTATGTTGAGGATCGTGTACTCAAAGTCTGTTAGGATGAGATTACCCTGAAAAGAGACGACACCTCATTTACACAACTCTTGAACCTGAGCCATTTGAAAGCCGTGAAAGCTTTACTTTGTGGTATTCTTAATATTCAATAGCTACATGTAATACTCAAAGGATTACTAATATTCAATACTTTTTTTGCTGTAACAGAATAACAGACCTATCCATTCTCATGCATTTGGCGCGACGTCTGGCTTCTGTCTCATGCTCTACATGTATATCTTAATGGCAACATGGGAGTTTTATTGAAATAATTTCTTAAAGAACCAGCTATCACTCAAAATTGTGCCAATTTACAATACGAAGCTGCGCATCTGAAAACCCCTCAGCTCTTGGGTAACCATGATAACTGTTTTAAGGCGTGACTAACTTAAAACAGTCATGTCTAACTAATCATGTTTGGTGCTACAGGTCCACAGTGTCTTGGAATGGGTTGCAATTGGGTGAATGGTGAAATTTATGAGGTCTAAAGTACACATTTTAATAGTGAGACAATAGATATTCACAATTCATTTGAACTCAAAATCTTGGCATGCTTGGAGATGTCAGACCAACCTAAGAATGAAATAAAAAATTCACCACTCAAGTCATGTGAAAAATGGAGGTGAAAAACCAGATGAGGAACCAGTGAGGATAGTTTCTACACTGTTATTCAGATTGGGAAGCAGGTCCCTTCGTAAAAAGATCTTGCAATACATGTAATATATAACTGTACATGTATCACAGTTGCCATACAAGTACAATTTACCGCTTTTCTGCAAAAACTACTTTCATTCCTGTGAAATGTATATGTATGACATAGCCGAGATGGCTCTTGAGTGATTGACTGAAAAAAAAACAAGAGCCCAAGGGGCTTCAATATACGCCTGTATATCTGGAATTATATTGGTCCAAATTTCAAGTTTGTTTAATAGCCTTGATTTCAATTGGTAGCTAGCACACAAGAGAAAGGTCTACAATTTTGTGCTTCTGAGAATGTAACATATATCACATCTTATACTTGATTCAGTTTTGAGTGACTGTGACCTTGACCTTTGATCGATTGATGTATGGCTCCTCTTTGCCATGCGAGTAAGGTATACTCAAAGTTTGGTACCAATCCATACCTTGAAACTAGAGTTATCGCATGGACAACAAATGTTAATGGATGAATGGATAGAACGCAACATCGCATTGCATGACCTCGTCTTCGACAGGCATACGAAAATGTAACTTGTAATGAATTCCTGATTTTGGGGTCACAGTGACATTGACCTTTGACCTTGACCTAAATTTTGGTACAGGACACATCGTCTTCCCTCAATGTATCAATGGACACAAAAAAAATCATGATTTTTATAAATCTCATGATTTTGGGGGTCACAGTGACCTTGACGTTCGGCCTTGACCTACATGTCCCCCTAATGTATCCACTGACACCAAAAAAAAATACTTTTCAAAGATTTCTTGATTCTGAAGTCACAGTGACCTTGACTATTGACCTTGACCTAAATTTTGGTACATGATAAACCGTCTCCCCATAATTTCTCAATGGACACAAAATCATGATTTTTAACAATTTCACAATTTTGGGGTCACAGTGACCTTGACCTTTGACCTTGACCCACATGTTGGTATGTGACACATCGTGTCCCCCTAATGTATCTACTGACACAACAAATGTTATTTGTAATAATTTCCTGATTTTGGGGTCAGTGACCTTTGACCTTGACCTATTATTTTTGGTATGCGACACTTCATTTCCCCCTATTGAATCCACTCATAAAAAATTAATAGTAATTTTTATTGATTTCCTGATTTTTAGGTCACACTGACCTTTGACCTTGATTCTGGGGTCACAGCGACCTTGACTATGGACCTGGATCTAAATTTCGGTACATGACGAAACGAATCCCCGTAATTTCTCAATGGACTAAAAAAATCTTGATTTTTAACAATTCCACGATTTTGGGGTCACAGTGACCTTGACCTTTGACCTTGACCTACATTTTGGTAGGTGACACATTGTGTCCCCCTAATGTATCTACTGGCACAAAAAAATGTTATTTTTAATAATTTCCTGATTTTGGGGTCACACTGACCTTTGACCTTGACCTATTTTTTGGTATGCGACACTTCATTTCCTCCTATTGAATCCACTCACAAAAAATTAGAAATTTTTAATGATTTCCTGATTTTTCAGTCACACTGACCTTTGACCTCTGACCTCGACCTACATTTGGTATGCAACACATCGTTCCCCCCTAAAGCATCCACTCACCAAAAATTAGAACTGTAGATAGAAAACTGTCAACGATCAATGATTTCCTGATTTTAGGCAACAGTGACCTTTGACCTCTGACCTCGACCTTAATTTTGGTACGCGACACATCGTCTTCACCTAGCGTATCCACTCACAAAAATTTGCAACTGTGGATAGAAAATGTTCACAGATGTAGACCGGACACGAACACTTCAGTGATTTCCTGTTTTATTAGGCCAGTGACCTTTGACCTCTGACCTCGACCTTCATTTTGGTACGCGACACATCGTCTCCCCATAGGGTATCCACTCACCAAAAATTAGAACTGTAGACAGAAAACTGTCCCAGATATAGACCGGACACGGCGGACGGACAGACGGACAGACGGACGGAAACCGCCATCACATAATACGTCCGCCTTTTGGCGGGCGTATAAAAATTGTTCATTAAACCACATAAATTATCTGAAGGATTTCATTTTTGATAGACTTCTGTCTCTTGACTGATGGCGTACTGAAAAAAGAAATTTTAAACTTAAAAAAAAATCAATGATTTTGTTGCCATCGCAACCATATAAATTATCCGAATAATTCGTTTTCAATTGGCTTCTGGCTCTTGACTAGGTCAGTAGGCACACCAAATTTGGAAATCATCAGTGGAGCCGTTTTCATATCTCGCTCACGTATGTACATTACTTGATGTCGACAATACCTCAAGGCCAAAATTGGCCAAGGGGTACAAAAGGGGACAAAAAAGAAGTCTGGAATTTCAACAATGTACTGGACTGGATTAAAGAAGACTCAATTATTCAAGAATTTCAGACTCAAGAATTTCACATTTTCGGAAGCTCAGCAGTATTCAAGCCTGATCAACTCAAATCTCACTCCTTGGAAAAATGAAAAGTTGAGAGGTCTAATGACATCAGATACATGCAGTAAAATTAGGTATAAAGAATGAAACTTGTACACAGAAGACCTGGTCAACCATTTGGCAATGGAGTTATCTCCCTTCAACCATTCAACAAAACAGATCAGAGCTGTATCCTTCATGAATATCAACATTGTCTAGACGCCCTACCTGAAAAATGTTTGATCATACTTCCTGTTTACTCGCCACAACATATCCTATAACTGACAACATACAAGCTGGTCTGGTTTGGTCACGGTCATCTGCTCCTAGTCTACCAAACCGGACAGCATTGCATGTTGTAAGATAGAGGATTTCTTGTACTGAGTAAACAGTGGGACCAAACATTTTCTCCAGTACTAGGGAATCAAGACCGCAAGCAAATCCTAACAGTTCCGCTGAAGAGGGGAGAGGTTTTGCACTGCTGCAATACTCTTGCCGATCTTTGAGATGATAGTTTCACTTTCCAAGAAATGAAATTATTGCATAACTTGAAGTAATCAAACAGATTCCTAACAAAATTATCAATCTCTATAAAAGTGGTAACTTTGGATTCCCGTGAAATTGGATTGAGAGAATCGGATTGGATTCTCATAAATATTTATGGCAGGCAAGGTCTACCAGGGTGAGAATGGCAATAAGTTTAAGATTCAAAATTCCTATACAGACCCTGTCATAGAGTTCGACGATGAGGTGATATGCTGCCTCTCCCGACCCAAATTGAAAGTCCACGATACGATCAATACCCAACTGTTCTATCTTCTCCACCCTTCTGCCTCTCAAGTGTTTACGCAACTGAAAGTATACATACATATTGTAATGAAAAAATTGGACATACAAATGTAGATGTATGGACATCAACGAACAGTACCACAAACCAATTTTCAAAAAACTGGAAATATGAATTGGCGCATTACATTCTTTGAAACTGACAAATTCGAACTTCTGAGTTGTCATGGTGTTGATCTGGGTAAACTCTGGTCATTTCATTACAAGCCAGACTCATGTGATCGTTGCTGAAGATCCGAATAAGCTATTGAATAAATTAAAGACGTCATTAGCATATAACTCTACCTTCATAGAAAATCCAGATGGAGCTGGATTTTTTGGCCAATCAAAGTCTGTACTATGAAGTCTGTTCCCTGATTCAATTAGTATCATCGCTTTCTCATCAGGCCTAAAATAACAATGAAATATAGGAATGAAAAAATAAGTTAACAAAAAAATACTTCAAATTTTACATAAGGCTGAATAAAATTAATCCCTAGCTTCACAGGGCTTTACTCAAATCTTTTTTCATTCTTTCGTAAAGACGACGTTTTATACAATTTGCTGAAATCAACAATCAGTTATCTGAAGGACAACCTTCAAAAATACTGCAAACAAAACAAGATTTTAAACAATTCTTTGACTCAATGTCTTTGGCAAAACTTTGCAACAGGAATGTGTCAACATGGTCAAAACGAAACAAAAACTTCTTTTTCTGCTGTGGGCGAGAAAACGGATTGACAAGGCACAAGCAAAATGAAGCGGCAGTGCCTGTGAAGCTCGAGATTATTTTATGCTGCCTATAATGAGTCAACAGTGAGGTGTAAATATCAAGAAGCAATGCTAGTCTAATAATAGTGCTGATAATTCAGTCCCACCAAAATTTGCTGAGGTGGATTTCTTAATCTTATATTCACGAGGGCTGGGTCATGATATTAACAAAGCAATAAATGAAAGTAAATATCGGTAGGCAATTGTAGGCACTGGTCATACTGATTATTTCTCTAATAATTCAATCACAGGAAGTGCAATTTCTCACCGAAAAAATTGATCAAATTCATTTAAACAGGAAGTTGCCAAAATGATCCAAATCTTGCCAATAATCTCAATTATTTCTTCTTTTTTTTTAAGGATTTTAGAGTGTGATCAAAGCCATCTAAACTGATTGAATTTTGTTCACAAAATTTGAGGTGATTTTTATTCTAATAGGGTGATTGAATTATAAGAATTTGATGTAACCTTGAAACCTAGAGACTTCACTTACTTGGCTAACTTCACCATGTACGTTTTGTTGTCTATGTCATAGACATTCACCACTCTCAACCCAAGGAACCTGGAGGAGAAGATAAGATAAGATAAATGTATACAATTATACACCAGCCAGTCAGTTCATCTCTGATGATAACTGTCACTGTAATGTCAACTGTCATAGTCCTTGTCAACTGTCACAGTCCTTGTCAACTGTCACAGTCCTTGCCATTATTCATGAGACATAAACATGGCAAGACTGCTCTCCTGTCCAGTCTTTCTGTTTAACATGTACATGTAAAATATATTTATCACCTGAGAGGGAGGTGTTCAAGCCGAATGAACACTCAAGTCCATGCCAGTTGTGCACCGAGGTCGCGAGACTGAGTGTTCATTTGGCTTGGATGCTGACCTCGAAGGCATTAACTGACTTACACTATGGCTCTTTGTCCCACATGAGGAATTCTTTATCTGGATTCCCCTGCCTTACATTGGGATTTGCATGTGTAAAGGTGTGTCAACAGCGCCGGGAACTTTAATAAAAGTGACAAGTGTGGAGGAGAAGGAATTAGCTTCCAGAAAATAACAGGTAAGGAGGATCAAAATGAATGTTTATACGGTACGGGTTATAGCACAAGGAGATTTATATACGTCGCCTGTGACTATCAACTGTCAAACAGATTTATGTGATGTGTTATTCTAACAAAACTGATTTATGTGATAATGCAACTCTGACACACATATGTGACAGTGTAATTATGACAAACAAATTTATGTGATTGTGCCATTTTGACAAATATTTGTGTCAATATCGAATGACACAAATTACATTGATGATCGTCACATTTTCCGAGTGGACCCAGGACTATTAAAGAGGGACATATGCTCATAAAGTCATGGAAGTACATCTCTTAGATACAAGTGAGATAGGCTCTAAACAAAAGATTGGCTGTTCTGTCAACTGATCACAACCTTGACAACTGGGCAATATTAACACAGGAGTTAGTGAGTGAGTAGGCCTATGACTTATTGTCGCTTTCAACACTATTTCAGTCATATCACGACGTTTGGTTCCTATTCCTTTTCACACCTGGAAACCACACGGGTAGGGTCCTATTTCTTTTAAACCTCAGAACCCCACGGGTGGGGTCTTATTCTTTTCACGCCCAGGAACCCCACCGGGTGCCCCAGTCGTCTCTTACGACAAGCTCTCTGTGGGGCTGAGGCCTATTTTTACCATGACCCAGTGGAGTGTGCATGACGACACCCCAGGTCAATCCCCGGGAGCCCACAGGGCACAATATTAACACAGGAGCACAGCAGGCTTTTTCTAAAATCTTAGCGCATACTTGAGATAAAATTACACAACTTGGTGAGTTGAGTTGATAGTATATCTGTTCATATTTTAATCATAATCAGAGTTGAATATTCTTTTTGTAAGCATTTGCCTTTTATATCTGTGTTAAATTTAGGCCTTTCAGAGTGAGGAAAATCTTCCAGTGACATCATGGTATATTTTAACAAAATAGGAATCATATGGAGAGCTATATATTTCCAATAGCCACATAATCTAACAATAGGATGAGCTCAATCTGCTATATGATCAACTTCACATTCGAAAACCTGCAGTAGTAAATCAACAGTCCACTGTTTAGATACGAGAGAAGTCTACCCTATAGTGATTAAAGTGAATACAGGGAATTGAATGTGATAGATTATTAATATTATATTATTTTTATTGATTGGTGTGTTTGTTTCCGTATCTTCTGATTGGTGTACTTGTGTTATTATAAGTGTACATAAAAGGTATCTGGCCAGGGCCATATCCAGAGCCATTTTGATACCTGTTAAGGGGTATGGGCGCCCAAACTTTACAGTCAGTTTTAATGCCTTTTACATACAAATGCGCCCAAAATACATAAAAATGCGCCCCAAAAAAGGCAAACTAGGGTGTCCCCAAATAAACTCTGGATATGGCCCTGCTGGCAACCCTGGCCACGTGGCGTGCTAGAAAGGGAGGGACAATTATGGTAAAAGCGTGGCCACATCCTGCAATAAGAAAAAATATAAAACAAACAAGCTGAGTAGCTAGCAGGTCCTCCGCCAAGTAGTCTGTTTGAAAGCATGCAGCATATACGCTTCCAATATCTCCTTAAATATAACTTGGAAACTGGATGTGTATGTGGAAAGAGACGTTTATCTGGAATTGTTGAGACAATTTGAAGAGGTTTGGGAAGCAGTAATGGGTAGTGTAACGCTGAAATGTAAGTCTGTAGTTGTATATGGATTTGTGGATGGTGAGGTTTATAAATCGATGGGTGGAATAGATCTATCAAGATATCGCGTTCACAACACAGATGGGTACAATATGGGTACAATATGGGTGAGTGAAATCCAAGATGGTCAATGGCAGCCAACTTGGATTACATACTACCTCAATGAAAATCAATACCAATGGCTGTCTAACTGATGTGAAGCACCCTCTCGAGTTTGAAGTCGATTGGTCAAATTGTTCTCGAGATATCACGTTCACAAGATCCGGGATGGATGGAATCCAATATGGTCAATGGCAGCCATCTTGGATTACGTACCTCAGTGAAAATCAATACCAATGGCCGTCTAATTGATGTGAAGCACATTCTCAAGTTTGAAGTCGATTGGTCGAACTGTTCTCGAGATGTCGCGTCCACAAGATGTGGGATGGACAGAATCCAATATGGTCAATGGCAGCCATCTTGGATTACGTACCTCAGTGAAAACCAATACCAAATGCCGTCCCACTGATGTGAAAACCCTTCCCAAGTTTGAAGTCGATTGGTTGATTTGTTCTTGAGATATCGCGTTCACAAGATGTGGAACGGAGTGAATCCAATATGGTCCATGGCAGCAATCCTGGATTACATACCTCAGTGAAAATCAATATCAATGGCCATCTAACTGATGCGAAGCACATTCTCAAGTTTGAAGTCGATTGGCTAAAACTGTTCTCGAGATATCACATTCACAAGATGTGGGATGGACAAAATCCAATATGGTCAATGGCAGCCATCTTGGATTACGTACCTCAGTGAAAATCAATACCAATGGCCGTCTGACTGACGTTAAGATTAAGAACCTTCCCAAGTTTGAAGTCGATTGGTTGAATTGTTCTCGAGATATCGCGTTCACAAGATCTGGGACGGATGAAATCCAATATGGTCAATGGCAGCCATCGTGGATTACGTACCTCAGTGAAAATCAATACCAATGGCCATCTGACTGATGTGAAGAACCTTCCCAAGCTTGAAGTTGATTGGTGGAATTGTTCTTGAGATATCACGTTCACAAGATGTGGGACGAACAGAATCCAATATGGTCGATGGCGGCCATCTTAGATGACTTACCTCAGTGAAAATCAAGTTTGAAGTCGATTGGTCGAACTGTTCTCGAGATGTCGCGTCCACAAGATGTGGGATGGACAGAATCCAATATGGTCAATGGCAGCCATCTTGGATTACGTACCTCAGTGAAAACCAATACCAAATGCCGTCCCACTGATGTGAAAACCCTTCCCAAGTTTGAAGTCGATTGGTTGATTTGTTCTTGAGATATCGCGTTCACAAGATGTGGAACGGAGTGAATCCAATATGGTCCATGGCAGCAATCCTGGATTACATACCTCAGTGAAAATCAATATCAATGGCCATCTAACTGATGCGAAGCACATTCTCAAGTTTGAAGTCGATTGGCTAAAACTGTTCTCGAGATATCACATTCACAAGATGTGGGATGGACAAAATCCAATATGGTCAATGGCAGCCATCTTGGATTACGTACCTCAGTGAAAATCAAAACCAATGGCCGTCTGACTGACGTTAAGAACCTTCCCAAGTTTGAAGTCGATTGGTTGAATTGTTCTCGAGATATCGCGTTCACAAGATCTGGGACGGATGAAATCCAATATGGTCAATGGCAGCCATCGTGGATTACGTACCTCAGTGAAAATCAATACCAATGGCCATCTGACTGATGTGAAGAACCTTCCCAAGCTTGAAGTTGATTGGTGGAATTGTTCTTGAGATATCACGTTCACAAGATGTGGGACGAACAGAATCCAATATGGTCGATGGCGGCCATCTTAGATGACTTACCTCAGTGAAAATCAATACCAATGGCCATCTAACTGATGTGAAGCACCTTCTCAAGTTTGAAGTCGATTGGTTAAACTGTTCTCGAGATATCGCGTTCACAATATGTGGGATGGACAGAATCCAATATGGTCAATGGCAGCCATCTTGGATTACGTACCTCAGTGAAAACCAATACCAAATGCCGTCTCACTGATGTGAAAAGCCTTCCCAAGTTTGAAGTCGATTGGTTGATTTGTTCTTGAGATATCGCGTTCACAAGATGTGGAACGGAATGAATCCAATATGGTCCATGGCAGCCATCCTGGATTACATACCTCAATGAAAATCAATACCAATGGCCGTCTAACTGATGCGAAGCACATTCTCAAGTTTGAAGTCGATTGGCTGAACTGTTCTCGAGATATCACGTTCACAAGATGTGGGATGGACAAAATCCAATATGGTCAATGGCAGCCATCTTGGATTACGTACCTCAGTGAAAATCAATACCAAGGGCCGTCTGACTGACGTTAAGAACCTTCCTAAGTTTGAAGTCGATTGGTTCAATTGTTCTTGAGATATCACGTTCACAAGATCTGGGATGGATGGAATCCAATATGGTCAATGGCAGCCATCTTGGATTACGTACCTCAGTGAAAATCAATACCAATGCAGACACTGCCTTTTGAGGCGCGCGATGACGCGCGCGCACCATGACGCGCCTAAATTCAAAATAAGGTACGCTAAATTCCGCGCACCTCGTTAAATACCTACGCAGTTTATTTATTATGTCCGCTGTTGTCAAAATCCTCAAATAGCCGCTGCCGAGAACCGCGAACTAAAACAGGAAGTTGAAATCGCGAGACAGGAAGTTGAAACCGAGAGGCATATTTATCAGTCAATTTGATTGGCTCACAGGAAAATGGCAACCTAGCAGTGACCAATGCAGATACTCGTCTCTTCCCGCATCCCTCTAGGACGGTTTTGCCCCTGTGATTTTTTCCTCGCGAACTACAGCAATTTTGAACTTTCTCAGGTCGCGACGACATTCTATTAATCATGGAGAAGGAATCTAAAAGAACTGTTAACGTCAGTACGATAATGAAGTGAAATACTGGTGGCTTAATTCGATTCCAGTCAACCGATGACGGTAAAGTGGCCCTAGTTTGGTGCGCAATGTGCGCCAAACACAGCGATAAACTTTATACAGACCCCCGTTTTTGTGGGCAAGCGGCGACCGTAATATTTGAAGTGAGTTGTACTGTTCAGTGTTGAGCCGGTGTAAAGTTGAAGTTAATAAAACTTTTCTTCAAGAAAAATGCTACTTGTTTAAATTTTCCTTACGATTAGCCAGAGCCCTAGCTGTCAATGGTAAAACCATCTGAAACCTCAAGATATAAGGACATTATTATTAAATTTCTCTATATATTCATCTGTAGTTGGATCCCTGAACCACAAGGTGGTGGATCTTGTATGAATAGAAACGATATTTGATTAGTCTTCACTTGGCTCGTCTTAATAATTTTAGGAGAGCTATTTAAAGCTCCTGTATGACTCCCCTTACCAAATTCAGGTACACCATTTCTAGCTCGCCTGCAATTTTCAAAAGTCAGTGTCTGCCAATGGCCGTCTGACTGATGTGAAGAACCTTCCCAAGCTTGAAGTTGATTGGTGGAATTGTTCTTGAGATATCACGTTCACCAGATGTGGGACGAACAGAATCCAATATGGTCGATGGCGGCCATCTTGGCTGACTTACCTCAGTGAAAATCAATACCAATGGCCGTTTAACTGATGTGAAGCACCTTCTCAAGTTTGAAGTTGATTGGTCGCATTGTTCTTGAGATATCGCGTTCACAAGATGTGGGACGGACAGAATCCAATATGGTCGATGGCGGCCATGTTGGATTACGTACCTCAGTGAAAATCAATACCAATGGCCGTCTAACTGATGTGAAGCACCTTCTCAAGTTTGAAGTCGATTGGTCGAATTGTTCTCAAGATATCGCGTTCACAATATGTGGGACGAACGGACGGACGGCTAGCATTTCCAAGTCCTCCCACCACTTCGTGGCGGAGGACAAAAACAAAACAGTCCACTGTTGAGATACTCGAGAAGTCCAGCTTAAAGTGGGAATAAAATGGCTGTTTAATTTTCCCTCCCTCTGCAGCTGATCTGAATGTGTTTTAAGTTCATTTTTATGAATATATTTGTTGTTTTCGGAAAAAATGAGTAGGTTTTTTTTTAATGTATATCATAGAGAAATACCCGGTACATAAAAATCAGCAACCAGAAATACTTATTTTTCGCTATTTTGAGATTACACTATATTAGTATATCACAGATTCTAGTGCAGAAAATTAGTCGAGTCCCGAGCTGTTTATACTTAGAAATACTTAGTTTTATATTTACATGGAATTTTCCTTTTTAAGATGGAGTATTTCTCTCTTAACCTTTAATATGGTTATCCCCTAGTTCGGAGAGGAGAACAACTGTGTGCGATGAGGAGTGGACTTCCGCAATTAGAGTCTTCTCTTCACTTGAGCATCAACATTCGGGCAACTTAAGACCAAGACATTAATTACTCAGATTCACACAGAGGCGAATTATCAATCATTATGATAGCGAAATGAAGTCGACTAGCAACAAAGACTTGGTTCACGTCATGATATATCTCAAATAACTGGCAGCTTTTAAACTGATGATGGTAAAATATGTTAAATTACATAGAGTATATATTTACATCGAGTATATTATGTACAGAATAGGGTCAAAATTCACCAAAATGAATTTCGCCCTGAAAATTTTGCATGTTAAATTATGACGTCATAGCCGCCAGTCCCAATGTTACAACATTACAAGCCCAGCGTCATTGTGCTTTGAAAAAAAGGAATTTCACTGCTCTGAGAAAACTCGGCACCGATATATTGCCGAAAATCCTGTTATGTCGTAATGTGAGATAGATTGTAATTTGTAGTGACTGCCAGGCAGAAGGCCAGTCTACGGAAATTATATAATTGTCTTCTTTTCTTGGCCAGTGTTGATCTTTCATGATTTCAATGTCAGTAAACGTGGGTGGTCTACACACCACAACGACAGTTCGGTGTCATCACCGTTTTATCCCATCCTGACACTGTATTATAATCACTGATGAAATCACGTGCAAACAGCAAACGCTATTCATGCACTGTGGTTATCAGGGGGCCAGTTTACGATACCAGTCAATAAACATTTACCAACCTCTGAAGTTCCTTGACGATGGCTTTGATGTCAATCGTACTGAATCGAGATTTCATCTTGTGAGATTTCAAATTACAAAATGTTTGATAATAATAATAATGTGTCAGTGATTTTGATGAACTGTCGTTTCGCGGAATATCACGTCTCGGCCATCTTGTTTCTGTTTGTCTGTTTGCGATGATTGGTCAATAGCTATATGACTAGCCAATCGAATGATTTCATCTGTCATAGACGTTCGCGGATCTGACGTCACAGCTCGATGTAAACACGGAAGCACGCGACGGCTTGGAGTTCTTTAGAAACCAAATAATTTGTCTTTTTGCCTTTGAGTGCTTGCAATGACATACAACCTTTGTAGACGTAGATCACGTAAGTGTATATTTCTCAGAGAACTCATCATTTTCAGAACAGCTAATCATGAACTCTTGCGAGAGAGATGTCACTTTGAAAATTGCATAGCGGTAGGCCTATAGCTTATTTATTTAATGCTAGTTATTTTATTTTTGCTGTGTGAACCTAGTTTAACTGTTTAATTTGCCTAGGGCCAACAAATTTGGTTGATTCACTTAACTCGCCGTATGGGCCACACAAAGCAGCTGTCCCAGCACTAAACTCCGTTACCACTTACTCCCAGAAGTTCCAGTTATTTTTTCAGACTACAACAACAACAAATGAAAACGCTAGACTCGTTTGTAACCCTTTAGTTTCGTCATCGCGACGGACATTCACTGTATTGTACATAACGAGACCGTTAACAGGCAGAACATATTTGGACCAAATATGGCCCACATTTCCCCAAAGAGATCCCATGCGCATCCGAAAATGCACTTTTTCTGCTACGGTAGTTCTCGAGTGCGCATGCGCGTATCACTAGATCTACGAAACAAATGAAAATGTAAACGTCGATTTAGTCCACATTTCACTAGTCACTAATACGGACTAGTGTTTCTTCCTATAGGGGTTATGTAGTCCCAACTGTGCACCCAATCCGACCATATCTGCGCTTTCTGTAATACTCTCCGAGTGTGACTGTGCATAATGGACCAAGTATGGTTCACATATACACACTTTACACCCAAAGTCAATGTCAAAACACACATCCACCCATTCCAACACTAGATGCTCATTCTCTACTACTGATGACTTATCGGATGAGGTCACAGTCATGTAACTTTTCCTCCGGACCGTGGAGGTCAAGCTCAACCCACCACACTTCCATCCCATTCTCCCTCACATTTGCTGTTTAATATTATTATACAGTTTTATATTTACCCATGATCCCTTGCTCGTGGGTTCATGTGAGCAGGCTCAAATTGACAAACTATACTTCAGCTTTCAGTTAATTATTCCGGAGAAAGGACAGAAAATTGGGAAGGCCTGGTTGGTTCAGTCGACATAATAATAGAAAATAAATCGACAGAGGCATTAAATCGAGGGCATAGGACATATGAATGAATGGGCACAATGAAATGCAACCACAGGGGCTTGTTGTTGGTCAGTTATTAATTATGATATTAATATTCATATATACTATCCTCCTACTCCATGCATAGGAGGAGAGTATATATGAATTTTATTATCATAATTAATAACTGACCAACAACAAGCCCCTGTGAATGCAACATTCTCATGGCGCTCACATAAGTAGGCCCTAATCACAATCAAAGCCACACGCAAGAAATCGCATAGGAATTGTTTAAGGAATACCAATAGTAATCAAGGTAATCATTACCAGAAATGGATTACTGTTCTGCTTTGAAAGAAACTTTCTTGTGTAAAACGATCAGATTTTATTATATGGTAATGGTCGCTTTTAATGCGAACAAATTATTTTGATTATATACACCGCTAGCTGCGGTTTGGAAAGGGACTTGTACTGCATGACTAACTGGTTGTTAACCCTGGAACAAGATATATCGGTGAATTGTATTTCGCGGATAAATAGTTTAGTATGACAATCACTTCTCAACCAAACTGACAGAAGTTTGAAAATCATTTATAAATCTTATTCCTCATACTTCGATATTTAAAAATATATTTAAAACTTTTAGCAGACATTGTAATATTAATCGTGGACCGTGTCGATAGTATTGTGATGTTAACGGCCGTCATGTCGATACTTAACATCAAAATTCGATGTTAAAAATCGATCATGAGGAGATTGTGTTCATTGTGATGTTATAAGAGTCGACATGCATTGGGCTTTTAGATCCATCTCCTACCCCTTAATCAATCCGATTAGCAAACATTTTAACACTGATACCAGAAGTGGGTTTTCATCCACTTCTGCTGATACTGATGCAGAACATATGGCAAGCCAAAGTGCTTTTTATTCGAGAATTTCCGATATCGGAAATTGAATTCCCGATATGGGAAATTCTATTTCCGATATCAAAATTGTCACTGAATTTCCGATATCGGAAATTAGAATTTTCGATATCGGGAATTGAATTCCCGATATCGGAAATTCGGAATAAAAAGCACTTTGGCTTGCCATAAGAACAGATCACGTCAGCCCTTTTGGCCTACTGATCAAGACCTTTTATATTGTCCAATGATGATGCACAAATTGAAATTGAATCAACGTGTGCGTATGTGAATAGTGATGACCATAGAGTATATATATATAGTTAGACCACAGTGAGAGTTTATCAATTGTGACGAGCGGCATGACTCCTACATTTGTGAGTCATTGACCCTAAATGGTTCTGGGACCGATAACACAAACGGAAGAAGTACCGAGGCGATTAGGAAAGGCGCTAGTGATATCAACGGATAGTCACTGATATATATATATATTTATATATGAATAATCTTGTAGTTGTTGTCTAATACTTCATCTCAGATTTAATCATGTTAATTGAATGAACATGTTCTCTGTATTTTCAGCATGGGTGCCATAATGGAGAATACGGACCGATTCATTGACAAGTTCAAGACCTGTAAATTCACGTACCATGACGAAAACCGAATGTCCAAAGTTCTGGGTTATTTAGAACAATGCAGAAAGGAGGACAGATTCACCGACTTCAGTATAAAGGTGGGAGAAACGGTCTTCCCCTGTCATAAGATCGTCCTGGAGGCGAGTTGTCCTTATTTCCAGGCCTTCTTCTCTTTCAACGAATCGAGAAAAGACGGTTGTCTTTCATCCCTACGTATACTGGAATTGCGAGGAGTATCGGATGTGGGAATGGCGCAATTGTTGGAGTTCATATACACCTCTAAAGTGACGATAACGTCCGAGAATGTCATAGATATTCTGGAATGCGCAGATTTTCTTCAGTTCCGCGACATCGTTCTTACGTGCAGCGCGATTTTACTACAAAGTATCACGGCCAATTCCTGCTTAAGGATTCACCATATAGCAAACTCTCACTCGCTATCAGATTTACAAGAAGCCAGCTGGCAATTCC
>JAVTVY010053433.1:0-27677 GCA_036873755.1 Hanleya hanleyi
GGCCAAAACTCGACGTCGTGTTTCAAAAGTCGACGTCGACTTTTGCCCTATCTCCTAACATTGTAAAAGTCGACGCGCGACGGAGGGGGCGACGTCGCCTTTCAAAACGCGACGTCGACTTTTTCCGTCGCGCGTCGACTTTTAAAAAGTCGACGTGTATGTGTGTTTGTACTGTGATGTGTTGTATTATGGTATATTTCACCGTACTGTATGATATGGTATTGTTTAGAAATTGAATTCTTTTGTAATGTATTGAGTTGTAATATCTTGAATTCTAATATATTGTATTGTAATGTATGGTATTATTTTGCATTTTATTGTATTGTATCGTATCATATAGTTATGGTGTTCTATTTGTGCCAATTTGATCTCGCGCGTCGACTTGCAAAAGTCGACGCACGACGCGCGACGCGAAAAGTCGACGTCGTGTTTGAAACGCGACGTCGCCCTTTCCGTCGCGCGTCGACTTTTACAATGTTAGAGAGATAGGCCGAAACTCGACGTCGTGTTTCAAAAGTCGACGTCGCCTTTTGGCCTATCTCTTAGCATTGTAAAAGTCGACGCGCGACGGAGAGGGCGACGTCGCCTTTTAAAACGCGACCGTACTGTATGGTATGGTATTGTTTAGAGTTGTATTGTTTTGTAATGTATTGAGTTGTAATATGTTGAATTGTAATATATTGTATTGTAATGTATGGTATTATTTTGCATTTTATTGTATTGTATCGTATCATATAGTCTTGTTCTGTCTCGTATTGTTTCGTTGTATTGTGATTTAGGGTGTTAATTTCGAACGAAAAAAAAAATAGAAATGTTCACATCTGAGATTTCCGATCCTTGTAGCTTCTGATCGGTGTTGGTAATTTGCTGGGAATTTACTGCAACAAAGCAAGAATGGCAAGATATTTAACATACATGGAGACTATGTACCACATAATTTATTTGTTTCGCTGTCAGATATGTTATATTGCTGATTAATTTTCGAACACTGGTACCTGTGTTCCACAAAATGCACACCCCTCCATCGCGAGGACAATACTCATCTATTAGCTTGTCAATGTGTTCATATTTCGCTGGACTAATATGTAAAATAAATTCAAGTTTCCAGTAACGAACCAAAAGCTTATGTAAGTAACAGTTTTGCAGGAGTAACAGTAACGACTGGAAAACAGAGAAAAACTAATTAATAGCTTGTGTAGCTCAAAGGAAATGTGGGATCTTACTGTTTTCCGGCTGAAAACGAAAGTAAAATGACCCCACACCTCACCTTTACTTTGACAGCATATAGTCACTAGTCTCCAGAATGTAAGATCTCACAGTTCCATTGAGCTACACAAGTGATTAATTATTTTCCCTCTGTTTTCCAGTCGTTACTGTTAATCCTGCAAATAGTTACTTACATACGCTTTTGTTCATTATTGGAAACTTGAATTTAACTTACGTATTAGTCTGGCGAAATAGTAACACATTGACAAGCTGATAGATGCGAATTGTCCTCTCGATTGAGGGGTGTGAATTTTGTGGAATACAGGTACCAGTGTTCGAAAATTAATCAGCAAAAAAAAACATTTCAGACAGCGAAACAAATATATTATGTTGTACATAGTCTCCATGCATGCAAAATATCTTGTCATTCTTGCTATCTTGCAGTAAATTCTCACCAAATTACCAACACCGGTCAGGAGCTACAAGAATCGAAAATCACAGCTGTGAACATTATAGTAATACATGCTCCCCAGACGTGCGCACTTTTGTAAACCAAAAGGCGACGCGCGACGGAAAAAGTCGACGTCGCGTTTTGAAAGGCGACGTCGCCCTCTCCGTCACGCGTCGACTTTTACAATGTTAGGAGATAGGGCAAAAGTCGACGTCGATTTCTGAAACACGACGTCGAGTTTTGGCCTATCTCTTTAACATTATAAAACCCGACGCACGACGCGCGACGGAGAGGGCGACGTCGCCTTTTAAAACGCGACGTCGACTTTTTCCGTCGCGCGTCGAGTTTTGATTCTTCAAAAAGGCGATGCACGACGCGCGACGCGCGACGCGAAAAGTCGACGTCGCGTTTTGAAAGGCGACGTCGCCCTCTCCGTCGCGCGTCGACTTTTACAATGCTAAGAGATAGGCCAAAAGGCGACGTCGACTTTTGAAACACGACGTCGAGTTTTGGCCTATCTCTTTAACATTGTAAAAGTCGGCGCGCGACGGAAAGGGCGACGTCGCGTTTCAAAACACGACGTCGACTTTTCGCGTCGCGCGTCGTGCGTCGACTTTTGCAAGTCGACGCGCGAGATCAAATTGGCACAAACAGAACACCATATATAGTCTTGTTCTGTCTCGTATTGTTTCGTTGTATTGTGATTTGGGGTGTTAATTCCGAACGAAAAAAAAAAAAAAAAATGTTCACATCTGCGATTTCCGATCCTTGTAGCTTCTGACCTGTGTTGGTAATTTGCTGAGAATTTACTGCAACAAAGCAAGAATGGCAAGATATTTAACATACATGGAGACTATGTACCACATAATTTATTTGTTTCGCTGTCAGATATGTTATATTGCTGAATAATTTTCCAACACTGGTACCTGTGTTCCACAAAATGCACACCCCTCCATCGCGAGGACAATGCGCATCTATTAGCTTGTCAATATGTTCATATTTCGCCGGGCTAATACATAAAATAAATTCAAGTTTCCAATAATGAACCAAAAGCTTATGTAAGTAACAGTTTTGCAGGAGTAACAGTAACGACTGGAAAACAGAAAAAAACTAATTAATAGCTTGTGTAGCTCAAAGGAAATGTCGGATCTTACTGTTTTCCGGTCGAAAACGAAAGTAAAATGACCCCACACCTCACCTTTACTTTGACAGCATATAGTCACTAGTCTAAAATGGCAGAAAACAAAGCCTTACTATTAAAAAGGGTTGTATGATTCGAGATCAAATGCAACGTGGCGCGTTTTATCAGCAGACATTCATCAGCATGTCTCCAGAATGTAAGATCTCACAGTTCCATTGAGCTACACAAGCGATTAATTATTTTCCCTCTGTTTTCCAGTCATTATTGTTAATACTGCAAAATAGGTACTTACATACGCTTTTGTTCATTATTGGAAACTTGAATTTAATTTACGTATTAGTCCGGCGAAATAGTAACATGCACATTGACAAGCTAATAGATGCGAATTGTCCTCTCGATTGAGAGGTGTGCATTTTGTGGAATACAGCATCTTAGCTTTCTAAGGGCATTTCACGTTTCACTTAACACTACCCTTAGATTTTCGCTGTGATTCGGCATGTATTTCACACGGCGCCATCTATCTAGAGGGAGATAATCCAGTTCGAAAGTTGTTTCCAAAGCATGAGGTCAAATGTCGGCCCCATTTAAAAGAGCCAATGAAATTATCTGTATTCAAATATTTCTCAGATATGCAAACATGTCAGTTTCACGAGGCGCAAGACTGGGGGAGTCTACGCGAGACCAAAACGAAGTTGTACAAATTAGCTATTTTATTTCTCACTCTAGTGGAGCATGCTTCTTCGTTTATCTTAAGAAACAAACGGCCTAACATATTTGAAAACAAAATAAAATCGGCGGCAGACCACAGGAAAATGATATGCTTTTTATTTTGTGATGGGGGCGCTTCGAGGCCCACCATGAGATCATTTCAATCGATCGCTTTCTGGAGGTGTGTCTTCGTTGTATGAATGTGATTGTACCGATGTCGGATGTAACGGGACCAGTCGGATGTGACCATTTGGGAAACGCCCTATTACACTCCGATAGCACCCGTTACCGCATGGCTACGAGCAGAAGTTTCTACGTATGATCGTACCATGCGTTCGGATGATGGGAATACAGGTACCAGTGTTCGAAAATTAATCAGCAAAAAAAAACATTTCAGACAGCGAAACAAATATATTATGTTGTACATAGTCTCCATGCATGCAAAATATCTTGTCATTCTTGCTATCTTGCAGTAAATTCTCACCAAATTACCAACACCGGTCAGGAGCTACAATAATCGAAAATCACAGCTGTGAACATTATAGTAATACATGCTCCCCAGACCAAAAGGCGACGCGCGACGCAAATGTCCGTCGCGCGTCGCGCATCAACTTTTTAAAAGTCGACGCGCGACGGAAAAAGTCGACGTCGCGTTTTGAAAGGCGACGTCGCCCTCTCCGTCGCGCGTCGACTTTTACAATGTTAGGAGATAGGCCAAAAGTCGACGTCGACTTTTGAAACAGACGTCGAGTTTTGGCCTATCTCTTTAACATTATAAAATCCGACGCACGACGCGCGACGGAGAGGGCGACGTCGCCTTTTAAAACGCGACGTCGACTTTTTTCGTCGCGCGTCGAGTTTTGATTCTTCAAAAAGGCGACGCACGACGCGCGACGCGAAAAGTCGACGTCGCGTTTTGAAAGGCGACGTCGCCCTCTCGGTCGCGCGTCGACTTTTACAATGCTAAGAGATAGGCCAAAAGGCGACGTCGACTTTTGAAACACGACGTCGAGTTTTGGCATATCTCTTTAACATTGTAAAAGTCGACGCGCGACGAAAAGGGCGACGTCGCGTTTCAAAACACGACGTCGACTTTTCGCGTCGCGCGAGATCAAATTGGCCCAAATAGAACACCATAGTTCAATGCCTAAATCTTTCACTGCTTCTAAAAAATTGAACTGCATGGGCCTGGGCCTGTCCCTGTCGGGAATTTTCCTGAATCTAGATGCAAAACGATAGGTTCTGACAAACTCTTGACTGTTTTGAATATTTTGAAATTATCCCTACTGAACATTTCTAATTGTTTTTATATAGCTGCGATCTGGCGCATTCTGATGGTATATTTCGATATTTCGATTTAAACTGTCCTTCAAGATATGGTTAGATGTGAACTGTTGCTCGGGCGAAACGCCATCTGCCGTATTCTGTTAGTATACATTTTGGCACTTATCAAACTATTCTTCGGGCAACGAGTTAGGTGTGATCGGTGCATATCAAACTGTCTTTCAGACATGTGTTAGATGTGAACGGTTTCCCTCTGTTTTCCAGTCGTTATTGTTAATACTGCAAAATAGGTACTTACATACGCTTTTGTTCATTATTGGAAACTTGAATTTAATGTACGTATTAGTCCGGCGAAATAGTAACATGCACATTGACAAGCTAATAGATGCGAATTGTCCTCTCGATTGAGAGGTGTGCATTTTGTGGAATACAGGTACCAGTGTTCGAAAATTAATCAGCAAAAAAAAACATTTCAGACAGCGAAACAAATATATTATGTTGTACATAGTCTCCATGCATGCAAAATATCTTGTCATTCTTGCTATCTTGCAGTAAATTCTCACCAAATTACCAACACCGGTCAGGAGCTACAATAATCGAAAATCACAGCTGTGAACATTATAGTAATACATGCTCCCCAGACATGCGCACTTTTGTAAACCAAAAGGCGACGCGCGACGCGAATGTCCGTCGCGCGTCGCGCGTCAACTTTTTAAAAGTCGACGCGCGACGGAAAAAGTCGACGTCGCGTTTTGAAAGACGCTCTACGTCGCGCGTCGCGCGTCGACTTTTACAATGTTAGGAGATAGGCCAAAAGTCGACGTCGACTTTTGAAACAGACGTCGAGTTTTGGCCTATCTCTTTAACATTATAAAATCCGACGCACGACGCGCGACGGAGAGGGCGACGTCGCCTTTTAAAACGCGACGTCGACTTTTTTCGTCGCGCGTCGAGTTTTGATTCTTCAAAAAGGCGACGCACGACGCGCGACGCGAAAAGTCGACGTCGCGTTTTGAAAGGCGACGTCGCCCTCTCGATCGCGCGTCGACTTTTACAATGCTAAGAGATAGGCCAAAAGGCGACGTCGACTTTTGAAACACGACGTCGAGTTTTGACATATCTCTCTTTAACATTGTAAAAGTCGACGCGCGACGAAAAGGGCGACGTCGTGTTTCAAAACACGACGTCGACTTTTCGCGTCGCGCGAGATCAAATTGGCCCAAATAGAACACCATAGTTCAATGCCTAAATCTTTCACTGCTTCTAAAAAATTGAACTGCATGGGCCTGGGCCTGTCCCTGTCGGGAATTTTCCTGAATCTAGATGCAAAACGATAGGTTCTGACAAACTCTTGACTGTTTTGAATATTTTGAAATTATCCCTACTGAACATTTCTAATTGTTTTTATATAGCTGCGATCTGGCGCATTCTGATGGTATATTTCGATATTTCGATTTAAACTGTCCTTCAAGATATGGTTAGATGTGAACTGTTGCTCGGGCGAAACGCCATCTGCCGTATTCTGTTAGTATACATTTTGGCACTTATCAAACTATTCTTCGGGCAACGAGTTAGGTGTGATCGGTGCATATCAAACTGTCTTTCAGACATGTGTTAGATGTGAACGGTTTCTCGAGCGAAATGTCATCTGACGCATCCTTCTGGTTTGTATATTTCGACATATAAAATATATTTAAGTCTATGTGTAATGTGAACGCATGATACAGCGGAACGACTTTCAGGCTATACGCTTTAGAAGTACACCTTTGCTCGGATGCAATGTCATGTGGCGCATTATGATGGTATATTCGACAAACTCCATTTGATTAAAAGTTATCAGGCGACTCTCATTATTGTTAAATTGATCGCGGGAGGTCCGCAGTCATCGAAATCTCCTCCTGATCGTGTCGGCTTGTGTTGAGATAGGCCACAAGTCATAGTACCTCGCGCATTAATGGTGTAACCGTGATCCGTCGCACGTGAGGCACACCACATGCTTATAGGATGTGTTTCCGCCGGCATAGTCCTCTTTGTATATCTCCCTTATCAGGAGATAAATATATATCCAAATAAAATGGATATTCCCTTGATTCTATCCCAGAAGGATCTCTCCTAATTTGAGGTGATTCTCCTGGTTTTTCGTCTCAAGCTGATCTCCATGGTAACGGAAGTCATACAGCTGACATGCGCTGTTCGGAGTTCCGGCGTGATCATACTGTGCTTTCAGCATGGATGCCAACATGGATTCCTAGCAGTGCGTTTCGAGGTACTATGTCCTATATTACAGTACGAGAGCGTGCCGAGTGTTCAGCAATGTGTGTAGGTCAAGTTGATTAGAACTAGATCTAAAAAAAAAAAAAAAAAAATCTTCCCATACTTCCCCACGCTGATGTCATATTGGGAGCGTTTTTCAAGATCTGTTTTAGTCAGATTTGGTGTAGGCCTACTCAAACATTTCAGGAGGGAATCAGGAACACAACTTACCTGCAATTTGTTCCTCTGTCAACTGATCAGCCTACGAGAAAAACAAAACAAAGCAAAATCGTGTAGAAATTATCGATCAGGTGGACGGAGTCGAGAGATCACAACTATTTCTTAAATAATTCTCCTAATGCATTTATCGTGTAAGATATTCATGCATTTGTATAAAGGGAAACAATCAGAACTTAATGTAACTTGCGTTAACGTCGATCACATACCAAATATTTACCCGAATGTGAAACTGAGAAGACTGGTTCCACCTTCTGGGTGGATGCATGTCGCTTTAGGGAATCACCATTTTTTTTAATTCTCTGACAGGGAGAGACAACAAAGGGCCTAAAATTCTAAATTTCCGAAGTGGAGATTGGTACGGTAGGCCATCAATCATAATGAATTAATATCGTACATCAACGCCCTACAATTGTACTTGCTGCTATAGGATCTTTAATTCCATCAATCAAACTTCGCGTTCCGTGTCCGATCTCTGAAATATTTAATAACTGTTTGAAACGCGCTTATCAACTTGTTGTCCCTATTTCTTATATCTACTCTGTGTTGTGACAAGCTGACATCACGCTATCAGGGCCAATCTGTACAGGATGACATTATTAGTTACACGGTTTGCCATGGTGACCCAGTACAGAAATATATGAGGTCAGTAGAATTTATATTGGGCGAGACGTCAGCCGAGCTGCAGGAGCTACACTAAAGGGAGATAACCTACTTACTCACCACGAATTACAGTAGAGGACGGTGGATGGAAAGATATCGGGCGACCCTGTAACCGGGACCGCTCGTTTTCATTGGACAATTTTGTCTGAAGCTGGATAAAAAAGGATATTCGCCCACATAATTGGTGTGTATATTCGGCTATAAGCCAGCGAAAATGTCCGTGTCTTCAACGGCCCCTTTTAACGAAACTGAAGATTGATGGACGCTCGCGTACGGGAGCGCCCATTGAACGCCGTTTTTGTTCATTATGCATATCTGAGACGGAAGATGAATTCTATTTTTCCTATTAAATGTTCTGGGTATAACATCTGTATATGTCATGTCTCTAATCTACAGATATATCCCGAACATGTACCAACTTAAGAAATATGCCAGATAGTATTATATAATTGGGTATATCGTTTATCAGGGTACATTACCTCTCGTAGGATGTAAACATACAAGATTTTCGTTCGTCCATTGTTTCTGAACATTGGGAAAGTCCCATACGTTAGCATGAAGTCGGTTAAACAAACAAAATGGCGTCACTCATAATAGCCAAATAACCCCGATGATGACGACCGTGGCGCCATCTACACATATGGACAGTCACAATCAAAGCGTGATTGAGATACATCATTCTCTAGATAACTTTACAACGAAAATCATATGGATCAAAGATGCTGATCAGCTATACGGATTTGATATTTTTAGAAAATCATGGTGTCTTGCCGGCATCATTGAAAACTGTTTACCGCTTCCCTCTTGAAGGAAAGTAGCCTATGTTTATGTACCGCTGTTTTTTTTTTAATTTGGTGCTAAAGCTGTTGTATGGAATATGGCATAGGTCTTTGATGGACGATGGCTGAATACTGAATGACGGACAAGACGCATATATTTCATACTGGAACGGGTAGGGGTAGATGTCCGACTGGGGTGGCTTCAAATCTCTGCCAGTGCCATCGAGTGTGTGTGTGTGTGTGTGTGTGTGTGTACCGTGGAGATGGTGGTGGAGGTGGTGGTGGTAGCAGTTGTGGTTGAGTTAACAGTTAACACGTCGTCTTAACACGTGCACAACTTTTCATATAGTTTATTCTCTCATCCATCACGTCATAGTCACGCTGGTATGTTTACGTTATAGTATGGTGTGCATCAGACGCATCGTCAGCTGCCTTTCTTCAGCCATTTTCTCTTTTGTTCGTTATTCTCGGCGGCTCTTGTCAAATCAGATGCCGCCGTCTGTCTTCGGCCATGGTCGCCCTTGTCTGTTAGACTTATTCTCGGCTGCTCTTATCCAATCAGAAGCCGCCATTCGGTGTTGTCTCAGTCTTCGGCCGAGATCGAATGCGCAAACAGCTGTTCCAGCACATGTTGCCGTTACAGTATTCTGAATTCTCCGAAAACGCGTGGGGAAAACAGACAAGAGTAACCATGGCCGAAGACTGGCACAACACCAAGTGGCGGCTTCTAATCGCACAAGAGAAGCCACCTAGACCCCAAACGCGCCCTTGCGAAACTGCTCTATTTCTATCCTACTGCCCGACTGCGCATTCGCAGCATGACGAGACCAGACAAAACCACCCCTCCAGTCTGAGTCTACACCACGAGCGCTTTTATATTACACCCACACGACCAGATTGGACCAAGGATATGCCATCTATCACCCTAAACGCCCACCAATATGCCCTTTTTCTATTGCTCCACGACTGCCAGTGCGCAGATTTACAGAACTTCCAACAGAATCTAAGCTAAGCTGACTCTACCCCACGAGAGCTTCATTAGAACACCCCAGCCAAACGGCCCATTTGGACCACGGATGGTCCACCTCGACCCCAAATCTCCAACAAGAATACCATTTCTTCTACTAACCGACTGCGCATGCGCAGATTGACGGTACTTCCAACAAAAAACAATCAGACTCTACCCCACGAAAACTTCAATGACACCCCACACGGCCCATTCGGAGCACGGATGGTCCACTTATACCCCAATTCGCCCAGCCCAGTCCTGCCTGCCTGCCTGCCCATTGCGCCCCAAAACTGTCCAGTGATATTCAATTAACGACTCCGAGACCCCTGCCGTCGTACCCTACAGCGTCAACCTAGTCGACCCTGTAGTATATCCCACAAGAAAAAAATACATGAGTTTATGTACAGTCCGTTTTTCCAGATTTTTGGCGACATATCCAGGTTTTTCCTGCCCTCTCCATATGTAGGTGGCGCCACGATTTCCATCATCCAGGTTATTTGGCTATTGCATGCGCCTATTTTGTTTGCTGTATGGACGCAATGATAACGTATGTGACTGTCCCACTGAACAGAGGGGCATCTTGGATGTTTAGATTCTGCATGTGATATTGTACCATGATTAAGTCCATATCATATTATATAATACTAAATGGTCTATACTGCGCAATCATGTAATACTGAAGGGTGTGTAACTTGCAATGAATCCAACGCACTTTGATGACGTTCCATTTCCCTCCATACATGTTGAAACTTGCTGGCCCTCGAATTGACGAGGCCAGGAAAATCCCCAGACAAGCGCCGACTTATAAACATTTGCCTGGGAAGTTGGCATATTTACCGAACATTCCCGGGGATGTCCGAAGTCCGCGATTTCACAATCCACTTGCGACGTCATGCAAACGTCACCGCCACAACCCTCCATGGCCGCCATTTTTACGCTCAATTTTCATTTTATCTGCTATTTTATGTTCTAATGGGACCGTAATTAAACGTAGAAATATAAAACTTATAAAAAATGGTAAGTTAGTTGAAATCCAATAACCGGTCGATACGTTTCACAACATTAATTTGCTTTGCAGCATTTTTCTTTTCTTTTTACAAATACCAGATGTATCAATCTCGAAGTTAATACTTTGGTCAATATCTGCTCACAATATAGTTTCACACAATCCTCAGATTGTACTCGATGAACATCAATATTGAGATAATTGCATATATCGTTTCTATTTGGACACATCACGATAGACTGGAATTTACCAGGGTTTGCAGCCATCTCATTCTCATCAAACCACCTGGATAAGCAACCCTCGGTGTTTTCTTCTAGCATAGTTCATAATACAAAATCCAATGACAGCAGGAAAAAGTGTTATCGTCAGCGTATTTGTACATATCGCACAGTTTTAGATTATAAAATTATATTCATTAACAAAAACAATAAAAGGTAAGGGGTCTAAAATAGAGCCCTGGGATACACCCTTTAAGATAGGAAGCCATGATCTCTCCATACTCTCCAAGTCTACTTCCTATCGGTTAAATATTTAGCTGGCCAAACATAGATCGTTGACCATACGCTTCTAACTTGCCAAGTAAATTGTGGGGCAGAAAGTCAAAAGCACGGAACAGGTTCATAAGGATAGCACCAACATTTACTGACCAGTGCTATTATCAACAAAGTATTACAGCTGACGCCAGTTGTAAAGGCAGATAACAAAGGAGAGAAAACACTACTGAAATATTCCGACAACTGAATAAACCTCGCGGGGATCGGTGATAGTCCTGTCAAATATCTTGGACAGACCTGAGCTTGTTAAGTTTCTGTTGACAAAATAACAGAAGAAATACGTTCCTTTATAATTTTTGTTAGCGTCGGAGTATTGAAAGGCGAGAAAGCGCACAATAATTTACATTTGTAAAACTGAAGACAAATACATGGAATAATAAGTACACATGTATCAACATGTATCAGTACCTTACGGATATATAGAATGAAGTGGATTTTTTATGTTAATTTTTTTTAAAGAAAATCATCATTTTATGTATCCGTAATGTAAATTTGTTGCAAGCAATTTAGTCAGCGATACAATAAATATTGACATCTTTTGTATACGATAGCATTTGACCCATATATTAAGTCACGTATATACAAGTTATAGCACGCAGCTTAGACAATGTGCCCTGGAAGTAAACAGAATGCAGACCTGTGGGAATACACCTTGAGGGGAGTGGAGTCGACCAGCCTGATTTTAAAGTCGAAATTAACAATAATATCCTCCTTCAAGTGAACGGCGTGGTCTGTACGTTCTGTAACCCAGTGTCACGGTTGTTATGCCGCTGGATGCATACTTTCATTCATTTAGCCCTGCCCATTTTTTTACGATAATGTTTATACCTGATACAAACGCATAACTAGTCATCACAATGGCGCAGATACAAAGGTGGATACCTACATAGTGTATTGATAATTTTAAGTCTGCAAATTAAATTACCGGTAGAGGGTGTACAGAGTTCTCTCACAACAGTACCAGTATACTAGTGCTGCTAGCTACATGTATTTATACCTGCATGACTTCCTGTGTTGTTAATTGTTATTTTATAGTCTATTAAAATAAGTTCTTTTGAAAAAATATTGCGACTGAAAAGTTCATGGTCACTATATCAGATGGAAGTCAAATCAAACTGAAATTAGTATGCTTCATTATAAACACTCACCATTTTGAAAATTTTCTTGAATAGTTTTGCACCACAACACTCTTTCCTCGTTAATAAGTTTTCACATTTATCCTATGCCTTCCGCCCACACCGGCGGTTTGTTTTGGGAGCGGTTATTATTGAACACTAAGACAACCATAGCTGGAAGATAAGGGGCCATTGTTTGCCGCAATGCGACATATCACCCCCTCGCAAATGGTAGATCCTCCATGCCCCCAGTTCCCAAATCTCCCCTTCCCACATATTATGTACACAATTTGAAGGGATTAAATCAATCTGTACCGAAGGGAGAGAAAAACTTACATCTTGACAGTATAGTCCACGTTTGATAGAGGGGAGAAAACTGTACATTAAAGCTCTAACTTAGAAAATCCTGTGAAGAGATCGCGGAGAGAAAAACCTACATTTTGACAGTACGACAGATCGAATTTAATTCCATAGAGGGGAGAAAAGTGTACATTAATAAAGCTCTACCTTAATATATAGTGTGAAGAACTGCAGAGAGAAAAACTTACCTTTTGACAGTACGACAGTCCGAAAGATTGAATTTAATAAAGGGGAGAAACTCTAATGTATACTGCGAAGGTATGGAGGGCAGAAAGCTTACCTCACAACAGCTTGACCGCCCGAGAGATAGTCTATATAAAGGGTAGAAAACTCTACATTAACAAACTTTTTATAGATCGCGGAGAGAAAACCTTCCGACAGTCTGACAGATCAGAGGGGGGAGAAGACTATGTTCATACAACTCTACACTAATATATACAGTACAGGTATGGATGAGAGAAAACTTAGCTCATTACAGTCCGACGATCTGAGTGATCGAACTTTATAGAAGGGAGGAAACTCTACCATTATTTATACTGTGAAGAGATCGCGGAAAGAAATACTTGACTTATGACACTACGACAGACCGACATTGAGCTAAGTTTTCTCCCCTACATCAAATTGATCTGTCGGACTGTCATAAGGTAAGTTTTTACCTCCGTCGATCAGACGGAGGTCTAGGAACGCAACGTGAAATCTCCCGCCAAATAATTGTCATATGGGGAACCCACGACTCATAGTATTTCCAATAGGAATCGTCATGGTTCCCGACGAAATCTTGCACTTTTTCTTTGGACACAATTGAAATAATGGGGTTCCCCATTGCAATGCATTGCAGTGGGCCTTGCTTCTGTAGTCGGGTTCCACCTCAATCTCGAAACCAGAGCTATCCGGTCCTGTCCTGCATCCAGAGATTGAACATGGTGGCCCTCCGCCTTGGAGAGACGGACAATGCGATTTTTCGCTTCTTCTCTCCCCCGATAGACTCCATTCCAAATTGAAACTTTTTGAAACCTTTTGGAACCATTTGTGAAAATCTAGGAAGCAGGAAATATTCCCTTTCCACCAGCAAACACGTTATTAGGCTCTATTTCCCGAAATAAAATTTACGGTGGGGAAGGTCACCAAGGTCGCGCAAACCAAGACATGTTGTTGTTTTCCATTTCCGGGTTTGTATTTTGAGTCATTTCTTGTTTCCAAGAGTGTTTCATTACTCCAGATCTATGCGAACATGTTCTATGACATATGTTCTAACGCAGATAGTCTCGTTCCATCGAACTATAGCCAATTAGTCGTTAAATCAATAACCGAACAAAGGGGGCGTGGTCTATATACTTGTAATGTTGTGTAAAACTGTCAAATGCATGTTTTATTTTTCGTTTATTTTTTATTTTGCTGCATGTTTGGGCCCGGAAAAAATATCCGTAATCTTCCACTGATATATAACGTAGATGGCAAACCTGTCTCATAGTCTGTGAAACCCAAATTGTATGAAAATTCAACGCAAACAACATGTGCTATTTTTCTTTGTTTTTATTCAAAATTCATGTTTACTTTTGGGTCAAATTTATATTTCCATGCTTGATTGAGACTGCATTGAAACTTCCACCAGCATGTCCCGTAGCCCATAAGACTTTTACGTGGTCTGCCAAATCAAAATTGTGCGATTTATCAACGCGCAGCACATGTACCAAATTCATGTATTTATTATGTAAAATGCAGGTTAGCTTTTTTCTGAGAATTCATATTTTCCTGCCTGTTTCGGACTGGAAAACAATCAATAAAGTTCCGCCAACATGTGTCGTACATGATAACCCTGTTACGTAGTCCGTGAAATTCAAATTGTGCGAAACTTCAACACAAACAACATGTACTATATTGTAGTATTTTTGTGTAATAGTCCGGTTGATTTTTGGGTCAAATTCATATTTCCCTGCATGTTTCCGACTGGAAAACCATCAGTAAACTTCTGCAAACATGTGCTGCTGCCCATAACAGTATCATGTAGTTCACAAGCCAAAAAACGTGTGATTCACAGCAACATGTCACATGTATAAGCTTATACATGTACAATGTCATATATGGCATGTTTACTTTTGAATTAATTTCATATTTCCAGTCATGGCATTTACCTGGAGAGCACTGAAAAACTTATGCAGACATGTGCCGCTGCCCGTAACTGTACCACGCAGTCCACAGACCACTAATCCTGCAATTTACAGCGACATAGCACATATACATGTACAATGCTTTGGCATATGTTTACCTTTAAATTTATTTCATAGTTCCAGCCATAAACTTGATGTAAGATACAATAATCTTCTGCCAACATGTTGTAAAGTCCATAAACCTGTCACGTAGGTCATGAAGCACATAAGCATCAGAGTCAGTGATTGGCCACAACCCCCCCCCCCACCCCCCCTCCTGATTCCTCACGAAATAAACATTACGCATGTAATGATGACCGGCAGAGTGATACATGTGTCAATCGGTCAGACATTTTCAAGGATGCCCAGTTTTACCTCAAAACAACCATGCCGGACTTCATTCCTTCTCTCAGAATAATTGGATCTAACTTTTACAAAACCTGCAGCCCCCAATAGTTCTTGGATCTAGACCACATAAATGAAGGGATCTAGTTTATCGGTGCTATGGCAAAAATATCATGTAGAATGGGTTGTGTGGATAATATCAGATTCATGAAAGTTGAAGTCCTGCAGCATGCTCCACAGATATCATCAAAGGTCATACAACTTTCTGGTCTGCGCCAGTGTGGATTTATACTTGTTTTTTTTGTTTTTTGTTTTTGTTTTTTTTAGAAAATTATCTCCCTTGACCAGGTGAGGACTTGAATGTGTCAGAAATGATTTAGCTTCTAGAAACAAAGACTTCATTTCCTGAGTACCATGGTGTTATATATTGTTATGATTGGCTTAACTTTAGCTGCTGAAGATATTTCTAATTTGAGGATACTGGGCAATCATACTAAATTTATTTTCATAACTTCATTTATTTTCACAATAAGCAACATAATCGAGATTAGCAAGTGAAGTTTTACAACATAATATAATACGCATCATGGATCTCCTTCAGTTTAGTGTAGACATATACCCTTGGATATCTGTTACCCTGATTCAGTCATAATATTGTCTGTATTATATTGATGTCGACAAGGAATATACATAATTATTTGATATGAATGTGATACATGTACAAGTCCATGGTAATTGATACATTATGGTGGTGAAGGTGACCTGTAACGCCAGTATACAAAATTATTCCGAGCTCATTGAATCCGCACATGATGCTGAGACAGATCAGAACGAAGTGTCGGTAAAGTCAGATGTGTTTTGTAGAGGATTCTGTCAATGAGGATGCTATATACTGTACACGTACAAAATATGAAGTGTTGATGTGTAGGGCCTATAGCATAAAATCACAAGCAAGTTGGTAAAACAAGGCACACGGGGTCTCATTTCTGCCGCTAACGTGTTGATTTGGGTGGGGGTGTCCTCCCATGGGGAGGTGTGGGTGGAAAGGGGCCTGATGTCTCAAGCAGTATTCCAGGTTTTCCATCAATATACTCTATTCCATACCCCAATATTTCAAGCACGTGAAATCAAAGAAATATTATTTGCGGGGAATGTGACTTCCACATCCCTAGCTGGACATGCTAGTGGGGAACCCTCAATCTCATGTTAATTACCATTGGTGAAGTTCACGTCAACAAATGCAAAATTAAGCTTGGCATCCGGCCCTATGTTATTCAGTGATGTACTATTCCCATACTGACCCTGTTGCCTCGACGGAGGTCTTTGCGCTCATTCAGCGCTTGTTCTTTATGCGATCTGTTCACGGTATAATTAAAGGTAGAGTTTCCTTCCCTCTATAAAGTTTGATGATTCGGACTGTCACACTGTCGGACTATCACGAGGTAAGTTTTCTCTCTTCCCTATCCAGTTGAGGATATTTGATTCTGCATGCCTCCAGTTCCCAAAACCCAATACCACCTTCTCCCAATATACTGAAATTGTATGTCTATTGCTCCACTGAATGTAAGCTTTGTTATTATAGCTCTATATTTTCGGGAATATGGAGCATGGAGGGTCTACCTCACAAATTATGTCAACGGCTTCATGACTAATCCAATATATAGCAGTGCGAACTTCTAGGCAACTGCCGATCTGTTAACCTCCCACACAAAGACTTGCGGTTCATCTTTAACCCAGAGGTGAATGGGCCTAATCAGAGTTTTTTTTTGGTCGATATCTTTTGATATACAAACGATGATATACAGACTGAAATTGTCTTGGCAAACTATATTTTGTGACCCGGACTAAAATAGTAGACTTTTTAGAGTTTTACAGCAAAATCTCACCATTTGACAATGTGTGCTATTACTAACACATCTTAGATGTCGGAAGTGTCTCTTTTTACAGTGCGACTGCATGCAGATATGACAATCAATTCTTGCAAAAATACCATCTTGGAGATATTTTTTCGTATATATGACAACGTATGCATGCATGTTTCATTCAGCAGTTCGGCTCAACCTTTTTCAAGTTCCAATTTGATTTTATTGCGAATATGTGTTCGGAACATGTTCATTAAATATTTGCAAAGCAAAGTACATGCAGTTCTCCTTCTTTCTTTTTCTAAATAATTTTGTCAATCTAAATATTTCATATCCAGAACGGGTCGAGTCTAGACCAACTGCATTTGTTGGCTCCACATGTAGTGGCGGGTTAAATCTGGGCAACTTCAAAATGTAATCTGTAAAAAGTCTCTATTTTAATCCACATCTTCGCGAAACGGATATAGCCAAATGACTAATTTTACAATTTTTAAATAATAGTTTCTCCCTTGAATGGACCCTGGTCTGCACTTACCGAGACAGGAACAAAGATTGTGTCATTCACAACACCGCGCATTGCGACAAATCGCCTTAACGACATTTCAGACAACCAACCAAAATGTGTATATGCGTTAAACAACATGACGTTTTTAGTCAGTACAGTTGCTCTTCAGAATATAAAGCTATCGCTCGCTCCGCCCCTTCTTAACCACTAAAATTCAAATTAATATGAACTAACTATTACTTAGCGGGAAGGAATAGATCTTAAGGATGGCCGCTGGTTGTGAATCAAAGCAATTGAATAATGTGTGTTGTTGCATTCATAATTGTGTAATATGGTAATATGTGTGTGTGTGTGTGTGGAGGGGGTTGGGGGGGGGGGGGCTGGAAGAAGAAAAATTATAGGTTTGTGTTCAAATTTGACTGGACTGACCCATGGTCCATTTGATAACCCAGAAAACATAGAAATCAGTCCTGATTTTAAAGCATATTCATGAGAAAAATCGTACAAATAGTATTTAATGCTTCCTTATATTCTAATCACAATGTGTATCAAATTGGCTGGATGTTGCTTCGAAATTTCTCGGTTAAAAGACTTAACCTATGGAAGGGGGATAACCCACTACGAAAAACTGGCAAAAACATGGAAAATGGTCACCAAAATCACCACCGGGCTACCTTTAATTTAACGGTTTAACTGGGTTGAGTAGAGCCCTGCATGCATTCCAGAGCTCAGAGGGCAGGTGCAGGATTCGTCAGGATCTGGTATTAATTTGTTGTCCAGTTAACAGTTCAGGAAATATCTTAACATTCCATATTATGTAAATGTGCTCTATGATTAATAGTTTTTACACGAAAATTAAATTCGAAATTTAACTGCTGACTGAACACTAAACTGGCTTCATAATTGTTACTGGAAGAATTCCCAAAATCGAGATGTGGCGCACGAATAATTTTCAAAATTGACAACAATGGTTGTTTTTTTCATACAAATATATTGCAAATACATACAGTTAGAAGACCCTCGTTACAACATAGGGCCTACATGTTTCCGATCTTTATTGCAAGCCATTTGTGAGTTATTGCTAAAATTGATTAGAAAATAAAAAAAAGTTTCATTAACTTGAAAATATCAAATTACAGCAAGCTGTAACTTCACACTCATATTTCAGGCCGAGTAAATTCATTATTAACAAAGGTAATAATATGTATGAAAGCATATGTGAACTATGTCAGTATATCGGTATACTATATTTCCGGACCCTTTTTGCAATAAGTATTCATCTGTTTGAAATAACTTCCAAAGTACTGAGTTCAATGAAAGAAATATTGACCTGCGTGCACTTGGTTAAGAATGTTGTTGTTGTTATACTATTTTGTGAGTATGCTTGAAAAGCGTATGCCGGAAGACAATGATATTGCATGTCCAGTGCGATTTGTTCTTGGACTATGGTGTAAATGTTAAATACTGAGAGTGTAATTAAGCACGAAACAACAATAACCATTAGGCTTTGTCAATTTTCGCCAATCTAAATTATACACAACACAGAAGAAGCTCCTGGAAAATACAGAAAAAAGGGTAACCATATCAAATATTGACATAGGTGATTAACTTTAAACCATAAGATAAATTTGAGAAATTGGTTAATATTCAGTCAACTGATGGTTTTGACATCTATGTCAACATGCGTATGTTAGTAGTATACAAAGCGTAAATTGAGTCACATTGACCCCGGAAATTTGCATGTTTTGTGGAGGAAATGTGGAGGAGACAGCCAATCAGAAGCGAGTATTTTGACCTCTGACCAAAAAGCTACCTCCAGCACAGGAGAGTTCCAAATTTGCATATCACGTGACCCAGGTCAAAGATGTATTCATCCGCGGTGATGCGGTCATGTCTGGCGGTGATTCGGTCTCGGGAAAAAGCTTCCGCTTTAGTCCCTAGATAAAATGGTCCGATGGGGTCGAGTGAGGTATCAAAGTGAAGCTTAGGTGAGGGGGCATCTAATGGGCTGGGTGTGGGATTGAAATATCGGCATTGTGCGCATGCGCGGTGGCCGAAGGGTATGAAAATAGCCTTTTTGGAGCCAGGGGAGCCCCTAATGGACCGATGGGGTCGAGTGAGGTATGAAAGTGAAGCATTCGTGAAGGGGCATCTGATGGGCTGGGTGTGGGGTTGAAGTATTGGCATTCTGCGCATGCGCGGTGGCCGAAGGGTATGGAAATAGACGTTTTGGGATCTAGGGGAGCCCCTAATGGGCCGATGGAGTTGTATGAGGTATCAAAGTGAAGCCTAGCTGAAGGGGCATCTAATGGGCTGGGTGTGGGGTTGAAGTATTGGCATTCTGTGCATGCGCGGTGGCCGAAGGGTATGGAAATAGACGTTTTGGGATCTAGGGGAGCCCCTAATGGGCCGATGGAGTTGTATGAGGTATCAAAGTGAAGCTTATGTGAAGGGGCATCTTATGGGCTGGGTGTGGGGTTGAACTATCGGCATTCTGCGCATGCGCGGTGGCCGAAGGGTATGAAAATAGACGTTTTGGAGCCAGGGGAGCCCCTAATGGACCGATGCGGTCGAGTGAGGTATCAAAGTGAAGCATTCGTGAAGGGGCATCTGATGGGCTGGGTGTGGGGTTGAAGTATCGGCATTCTGCGCATGCGCGGTGGCGGAAGGGTATGGAAATAGACGTTTTGGGATCTAGGGGAGCCCCTAATGGGCCGATGGAGTTGTATGAGGTATCAAAGTGAAGCCTAGGTGAAGGGGCATCTAATGGGCTGAGTGTGGGGTTGAACTTTCGGCATTCTGCGCATGCGCGGTGGCCGAAGGGTATGAAAATAGACGTTTTGGAGCCAGGGGAGCCCCTAATGGGCCGATGGAGTTGTATGAGGTATCAAAGTGAAGGGGCATCTAATGGGCTGGGTGTGGGGTTGAACTATCGGCATTCTGCGCATGCGCGGTGGTCGAAGGGTATGAAAATAGACGTTTTGGAGCCAGGGGAGCCCCTAATGGACCGATGGGGTCGAGTGAGGTATGAAAGTGAAGCATTCGTGAAGGGGCATCTGATGGGCTGGGTGTGGGGTTGAAGTATCGGCATTCTGCGCATGCGCGGTGGCCGAAGGGTATGGAAATAGACGTTTTGGGATCTAGGGGAGCCCCTAATGGGCCGATGGAGTTGTATGAGGTATCAAAGTGAAGCTTATATGAAGGGACATCTAATGGGCTGGGTGTGGGGTTGAACTATCAGCATTCTGCGCATGCGCGGTGGCCGAAGGGTATGAAAATAGACGTTTTGGAGCCAGAGGAGCCCCTAATGGTCCGATGGGGTCGAGTGAGGTATCAAAGTGAAGCATTCGTGAAGGGGCATCTGATGGGCTGGGGGTGGGGTTGACATATCGGCCTTCTGCGCATGCGCGGTGGCCGAGGTGTATGAAAATAGCCTGCGCGGAGTATTATACAATACGACTATAGTTCGGTTAATCTTTGACCTGTGTATTCCTCCGCGGATATACCACCATTCTATGAATAGGGCGAAAACTTATCTAAGATAATTTTTCTGTCATAATTAATTCTTGGTCGAGTATCAACTATTCAGATATTACGGAAAGTACTGTTGTTATAAGGTATTGTTTGTTATATATCAGACACGATCAGCTGATATATGTAAACAAACGATCTATATTTAGACCCTCACGTGATCTGCTACGTTGCAGCACGCGCTCTTTGATCTTGGCGTTCCGCTCAAATTGAGACGGAGAATTTCGTTACCATTACCAGTAAATTGTAAGTTTATTGCGGAAAGAATTTATATTGCATAAATTCCTTCCGGGAATAGGAAGTACACATATAAGAGAATATTGTCTTGACGTAAAAAGTTTGCACATTTCATATTTACGGAGATATGGATTTTTATAGCTGAGCCGGTTTTTCGTGTAAACCATCGCAGCGTATAGGGAAACGGCTGTCATCTTCGTTTTGCTATGTCACAAAAAGTGCTCGAATTACTTATTTCTAAATGATTTCATGACGAATCCAACTAAGGTTAGCAAGTATACATATTTTACGATATTGTCAATAACTGTCAGCACATAAGACGTTCTGGTTGATGAGATCTGAATTTTTGAAGTTTGGCAATTTTCTGACTTCGAGCTTCGAATACCCGCTACCATTACCAGTAAATTGTAAGTTTATTGCGGAAAGAATTTATATTGCATAAATTCCTTCCGGGAATAGGAAGTACACATATAAGAGAATATTGTCTTGACGTAAAAAGTTTGCACATTTCATATTTACGGAGATATGGATTTTTATAGCTGAGCCGGTTTTTCGTGTAAACCATCGCAGCGTATAGGGAAACGGCTGTCGTCTTCGTTTTGCTATGTCACAAAAAGTGCTCGAATTACTTATTTCTAAATGATTTCATGACGAATCCAACTAAGGTTAGCAAGTATACATATTTTACGATATTGTCAATAACTGTCAGCACATAAGACGTTCTGGTTGATGAGATCTGAATTTTTGAAGTTTGGCAATTTTCTGACTTCGAGCTTCGAATACCCGCTGCCATATTTGTTGGAAGCCGGTCGTGTGTTCGTTAAAATCATTAATTAATCATATTTTGAGATATATTTCTCAACACAACCTTGTATTCATTGAAAATATAATTGTTCAGGCTTAGGCCTACATTGCTAACTGGTTTGCTGCCTTTGAGGTAATATTTGTTTCGGCAGTTGTTTCCGCCCATGCGATGAGAAAATATGCCTGAAAAAAAAAAAAAAACACATGTCCAACACATACTCACATAATGAAAGCAAGAATCGAACTTGCGACCCCTCGAGATGAAGGATACCCGTCCAGGTTTCATTTTTTTTTGAGGTGTACTGAAATGCTCTCTCTAATTTATGCCACGGTATCTATTTTACATCTAGGTTGAAGATTTATATCGACACTGCTACACACTTTCCTACGCTAATATTTTCTAGTGTTTTGTAGAATATAGATTCGCGTTCATTTCTATTTCGTCAAGAAAAAATGTTTTGTAGAATATAGATTCGCGTTCATTTCTATTTCGTCAAGAAAAAATTTTCATCTCGAAAATTGGCAGATTGAAATGCTCTCTCATTTTATGCCACGGTATCTATTTTTACAGCTGTCAACTGTTATGGTTTGGTCACAATGTTGCCATTTTCTCCCCTATATTTAGCGTCCACAAAAAGAACAGTATATTACAGCAATTATGTTCAAGAAAACACCCCGCTAGAAAATTGTCTTCAAATTGTCTGTTGTTGTGGGAGTATAAAAAAATCCTGGTCAACAGGGGCGCGTATATTTCGTGCGACGCTATGTTGCCAATGCATTGAAATTTGAATAGGTTGTCTGCATGGGTTTCAACGCAAGTATAGTACTAAAGTCTAGCTTACCTGATAAAAGAGTTTAGTCCAGATGTATACCTATATATTCCATACTCCCGGGCGTTTGATGCATGTCTGGGAGCTGTTTTTTTCCTAGGTGGGTATAACACACCATGAAGCCTTCATCACCATGCATTCGTATTCTAAAAAAATATGGGTACCACCACGAATCTCATTTCCATATATATTTTTTCGAAATTCACAGATATTTCCATCGATAAATCCGGTGTTCAGTATACCACATGGATGAAATGAACGCACTAAACTATGAAGCTAATCATTTTGGTCAGCGGCACACACACATGTTTCCTGGTTTGGTGTCGACATCCCAGCGGTTTTCTGTTTCTTGGCTTGTCACGGATTTTTTCGAAATTCACAGATATTTCCATCGGTATAAATCCCGTCTTCAGTTTACCACATGAATGAAATGAACGCACTAAACTATCAAGCTAATGATTTCGGCCAACGGCACACACACATGTTTCCTGGTGTCATGGTGTCGACGCTCCAGCGGTTTTCTGTTTCTGGGGTGTGACGGTAGATCAATTTCTCCCTCCCATACACCCACGTGGGGTGGGTGTGGTAAAACAGAGGGTGTTCAGCCAATGAACTATAAGAAAAAGATATGTGTGTGCATATTAATAAACCACGTTGGCTGTATAGGTCGAAGAAAATGAGCGCCTAAAAAATGAACACATTTCATTACACTGTTGCGAATTGTTGCCAGTGCACGTGTGACTCAGTGCGTTTTCATCACATCCAGCTTTCACAGAATAGAATATCGGCAGTTGTTTCCGCCCATGCGATGAGAAAATAGGCCTGATTTCGCACGTAGTTTTCGTGCACACGTCTCGCACAAGTTCTCGCAATAAGGCCTGTACGAAAATTTGAGAGCGGCCAACATGAGTTTGTGTGTGTGATAGAAGTATAGCTTACGTTTATTTCGCCTACATCCATTGAAATTCACACCGACATTATCGGTTTTGGCCAAGACACGGCCTCGGTGGAAACTGCGTTGTTGATATTTCGGTCATGACGTCATCATTTGTTCAAATTTACCGGGAACCCCCTTATATGGTTTTAGCAACAGTTACGTAGCGTAGGGTGGCATATATTATCTTTGGGTTGGATAAAAAATAATAAATAAATAATAATAATAAAAAAATAAAAAAATAAAAAATCGGCGAGTAGTAGATGAAGGGAAAATTGGGAAGTACTGACCATGCCCCAGAATACTTCATATGCATATCACGGCCTTAAGGCCTATGTAAGATGTAATCTACTTCACGTGGGCTGATTTCATTCGAAGAATACAAAGAACTTATAGTCATAATCTATACGTGTTGGACGAGTCTCTTCAGTCACCGTATACACGCACCTCAATGAAATGCCCGCTCCAAACCTAGACCAAATACACGTACTTGGTCTGTGGGCTGATTTCATTGGCTCTCTATTTTTTACTATAGTGCGCTTGATGGGTGATATTTTGGCCCCATCCTACACCACTGATTTCAGTTTGACTGAATCTTCAGATGCATTATGAATAAAACACACAAGACAGGGTTTTTTTTGGTGAGATCTCATTTTTTTATTCAGTGAACAACAACAACGTGAGAACAACCACGTGAAAAGTGAAGCCCAGAACAAGGGGCTTGCTAGAATTCAAGCCCAGAACAGCGGGGAGTATGTACATTGAAAGAATTCAAGCCCAGAACATGTGGACGATGGTAGATAAGGGTCTTCCCCGGCATCGATGGTACAGGTAAAACAAGCAATATTGTCCGCACACCATACTGTCCAGGCTTTGCAACGTTTTAGTATTCCAATACCACGTCTCTGTGCCTTGATCCATGAAGTCTGTTAAATCGGGATGCAGGGGTGGTAGGCCGTACGGGTCAAAGTATTCACCCTGCTCTTCTGTCAAGTACACGGCCACCCAGTGTTCACCGGGCCGATCCATCGGGTCTGTATTCAGGACGTAAGCAGTCGGATACACACGGTCTAATGGGAACACGTCTCGGCCGAACACTCCTTGAAACACCCTACGTGTCCCTGGGTCATTCTCCAGCACCGTGGTTATCTGGTCTGTATCCATGTTAGGTGAAGTCACACAGGACGTTGCGCGCCTTGTCCACTTGAATGATGTTGTCAAACTCGGCGTAGCAGATCACATTGACGGTGGTCGCCAGGGCTCGTGCAAAGTGGATTTCCAACCGTAAGTTGCCTTGCTTGGCCAGGGCCAGCTGATGGTCGTTCTCTAAGGTGGGGGGTTAGATCGAAACAGAACAATGTGTATCCGTTCGCGTAGTCCTCCCGACTGACCATATTCCCTTCGTCCTGGTTGATTTGACCTGTGGCTGTAAACAGGCTCTGATAGGCTCGAATGAAATTCCTCCGCCCAAAGTTCGGTGTTAAGGCCGTGGCTGGCACCTGTTGTCCATCCACATGCAGGGCCACAAAGTTGATGCCGAAATGTTGAAAGTCAAATGGATTCTCTGGGTAGGCTCCGCTGAAACTGGTATTTTCCACACAGGCCAGGATCAATCGCTTGGGTAGTTCCCCCAGGAGCAGGTTTTCTTTGTTGGCGCCCATATTTCCAGCAGGCACAGAGAACACTTTGGTGTGTACACGTCGGATAGGGTACTGGGCTGGTTTTGTTTCCAAGGCTTTCATGTGTCCCAATTGAACGGCTGGATTCGGTTTCATTTTTCGGACATACAGGACTGCGTCTTGGATGACAATCTTATAGTCCGCTGCATGCCCCTCTACGTTAGTGGCCATCAAGGCGAAGGTCGGAGGCGCCCGTATCAGTCGGATTCCCCCAGCCTGGGTATGTTTAGTATGTTGACAGCAAAACAAATTGAAATATCAAACACCATGTTTTATTATTTAACACATTGTCACATTAGGTACAAGGGTTTACTGAGCTCAAGTCAGCGAGCAGCATGTAGATATAGAGTGTGTGTACGGCATGATATTCATCAGTGCACGGGTGACGCATTCAACCGATGGGGGTGATCGGTCAGCTTGGTCAGGAAAAACGTGACATTGGTTACCCTCTCTACCATCCATTGAATGTTGGGGCGTTGACGATGCGCCCATCTCAAGGGTTCCACGGTGTCCAGTATCTCCAGCATCGTCTCTAGTGACCCTCGGTTAATGATGGTGACCGGCTGGTCAAACACATGGTTGTTGGCACTGGGATAATAATACTGTAACTGGTCCGTCTTTTTGTGACGTAAGATGTACCCGAAAGCGACATTCAATGTAAAGGCCGTAGTTTGATCGCTGAAGATGGCTTCCACGTAGCTGCGTAGACAGGTGCGGTTGGTCAGTGGGAAATTGTAGATATCTTCAGGGTGGAAACAGTACCGTGTCATGGACCAATGGCGCCGATCGATGTCACTGATTGGATGGTTGTCCTGTAAGAGATCGTTAGGAACATTTATGGGCTCCACCAGAAAATGTTCGATGTTGTCAGGACTCGAAACCGTAACGCTGGGGTCCGGCTGGATATTCAGGCTCTTCTGAACTGTGGGTATAGGCGGGCTCTCCTTCGTCTCCCCGGGCTTATCTTCACTGGATCTCACCTTCCGTGGCTCCTCTTCAGTAGGAAGTTGTCGCTCAAACCGTAGAGACGGACCATGAATCAACCGTTGGTGTCGCAGCAACTGATTGCGTCGTTTGAAGAGTTGATCACAATCCTCGCATGGACGCTTGGGTGGCCCATGAATTGAACGTTCGTGGCGCAGTAAAGCATCTTCCCGATTAAATGACCGTGCGCAGGTTATACAAGTATACAGTCCATCGTTGTGGGTGGAGGCCTCGTGGCGTCGTAAATTATCTAGACGAGTAAACTGCTTCTGGCAAGTTGTGCAAGTGAACATCTTGGTGGTTGATAGAGTGTCTGATGAAATGGCAAGGCTGCTTCCCTTTTATAGCACGCTAGCTGGTAATCTATTTTTAGCACACTCTACCCCAAGTCGAGGATCGAGACTGGTGTACTGGTGTACCACTGAGCCGCATTGCGCGCGTATGAAGACCCTTATACATACCCAATGCAGGCGCAGACGCGAAGTGCCCGGACGATAGACACGGACGTCACCGATCCGAAAAGACACGGACTTTACCGAAAAGACACGGACTTTACCGAAAATACACGGACTTTAACGAAAAGACACGGACGTACACGAAAAGACACGAAGGTGAACGCCATTGTGGGAAACCCCCACAGACAGGTCAGTACATGCATTTCTATGTTGTTCACGCATAATAAAAGGATTGATCTGTAATCTGTGTTGTTGTTGTTGCTCTCTATTTTGGACTAACCCGTCAGAATAGTACGTATCACGGACTACACCCGTAGAGCTACATCTGGTCTATAAAACACGTCTCTCGGGATCCCACACCTTCATTTCTACGGTTGCAGAGCCATGACGGAGATCCAGCCCCATGCGACTCGCATTTTACAGCATGCCACCGCGGTGAATTCATTCACGGGTTACCGAGCAGTGGTCCGATCCATGTTTGCAGATGGCGACGACAACGAGGGACGACGCCAGATCCTGAACGAGTTCACAGAAGCTGTCCACCACAGAGTGCACTCGATGGAGAGGCGTGCCATCACTCACCACTACTGGACTATGA
>JAVTVY010053434.1:0-26703 GCA_036873755.1 Hanleya hanleyi
ACCAGTAGACGTAGAATATAACTTGTTTGGGTGGCATGAAGCTGGAAATTAATCAGCAAATAAAGACGTTCTTATTGACAAGTAATTCTTGCATAAATTATTAACCGGCCACGTGCACGTTCCGTTACAAATACCCACCAAATTAGTTACAAAGAAGACAATGAAATTCAAACCCATTTTCCATAGTATTGTAAATAAAAATTCTAAATGGAAATTTTAGTGTTTACAGTATTGGAAATATATTAAGTTCAAATGTAATGGCTAAACTGCAGATTTTCATCATATACCCATGGAATAGTTCAAATTGAACAATTGAATTGCGATGATAACATTGTGCATTTGAATTACTTTAACGTGTAATAATCGTAATTTTGGATGCGGTGGTTAAATGCAATTCTTCGCCAGATATCTATCAAATGATAGCAAATAAAGCCATCAAAATAAACATTTCACATATACATTTACAGTATTGTAAATGAAACTGTAAGGTGTGAAATGATTTCATACGTAGCTACCATCATAGCAAATAAAACTGTAATATTCACCATACATTCACACGTGTATGTGGAAGAGGTAGATATAAGTATTCCTTTTGAAATGATTTAATATGTACCTAATGGCGTAGCAAATAAAATGGTATTATACCCCATACATTTAAACATCTATGGGGTAGATGTAAATATAAATATTTGCTTTGAAATGATTTAATATGTAACTACCATTATAGCAAATAAAATTGTAATATACACCATTCCTTTGCGCATCTGTGAGATAAATGTAAATATAAGTATTCTTTTTCAAATGATTTCATATATAGCTACCAGCTTAGCAAATAAAATGGATTTATACACCAACATTTACACATCTAGAGGATAGTTGTAAATATAAACATTTTATTTGCATTGTTTTGAGATATAGATGCCATAGTTCGAAATGTACGGTTAAGTTTCATCTTATTTGCCATATATATCACGCAATGGTCAATATAACTACAATAATTCACATATATTTATTACAGGTTTGAAAGTGGCTAAATATAACTGATAGATTTGCATTCGGATCACTACAATAGCGAATGTATTCAAATAAATGAGATTTATTTGCAAAACATTATCGTGCGTTGTATATCTATAGTAATTAGGGACTCTCCAAGGTACGACATGCACAATAAATGTATCCAAAGGAAACCTTAAATGTATTGTAAATGTATGTGAAATGTATGGGAAACACCAAGATTCGACATAGGCCATGAAACCATGGAACTCTAAAAACATTTACTACAGTGGTGAATTTGGGGCTGTCAATCATACAGAATACATGAACAACATTCTTAAATATAACATCAAATATGGGAATCCAATTTTATGAGCCCTACCTCTCCGATCACATCGACATATACGTCAAATGAATGCAAATGTTACTTATAATTGCCAGCGTAAAACTTAGTGTTCAAATAATTGGAAATAAAACCATTATATTCACCTTACATGCTGACCGTATATTAAATATAATTAAAATGACGTTTTTATGTAGTGTGAAGACTCCATCTTGTAGCCAGTGACATGCTCTTTCAACGTGCCTATTTTCAAGTTCCAAGCATTTATGTTTTCGGCTGTGGCAAGCTAGACCGCTATTCAGATAGGCCAGACCGATATTCAGACAGACATGTAAAAGGACGTTCATAGTAGCGCCCCCTGGCGCCCGATAAAGGAACTGAAGACTTCATCTTTTAGCCGATGTCATGCTCTCTCGACATGGCTATTTTGAAGTTCCAAGCATTTCTATTTTCGGCTCTGACAAGCTAGACCGCTATTCAGATAGGCCAGACCGCTATTCAGATAGGCCAGACCGCTATTCAGATATGCCAGACCGCTATTCAGACCGGCATGTAAACGATCATTCGTAGTAGCGCCCCTAGGGTTCGATGTAGGGACTGAAGACTCCAACTTGCAGCCAATGAAATACTCTCTCATTATACCTATTTATAAGTTCGAAGAGTTTATATTATTGTCTCTGGCGATCTAGACCACTATTCAGATAAGACAGACCGCTATTCAGACCGACATGTAAACGGTCATTCATGGTGCGCCCGATAAAGGACCTGGCTACTCCATCTTTCAGCCGATGGCATGCTCTCTCGACATACCTATTTTTAAGTTCCAAGCATTTATATTTTCGTCTCTGACAAACTAGACCGCTATTCAGATAGGCCAGACCGCTATTCAGATAGGTCAGACCACTATTCAGAACGGCATGTAAAGGGTCATTCGTAGTAGCGCCCCCCAGAATCCGATGTAGGGACTAAAGACTGCAACTTGTAGCTAATGAAACACTCTCTCATTATACCTATTTATAAGGTCGAAGTGTTTATATTATTGTCTCTGGCGATCTAGACCGCTATTCAGATATGCCAGACCGCTATTCAGGCCGGCATGAAAATGGTCATTCGTAGTAGCGCCCCCTAGCGTCCGATGTAGGGACTGAAGACTCCAACTTGTTGCCAATGAAATAATCTCTCATTATACCTATTTATAAGTTCGAAGTGTTTATATTATTGTCTCTGGCGATCTAGACCGCTATTCAGATATGCCAGACCGCTATTCAGACCGGCATGAAAACGGTCATTCGTAGTAGCGACCCCTAGCGTCCGATGTAGGGACTGATGCCTCCAACTTGTAGCCCATGAAATACTCTCTCATTATACCTATTTATAAGTTCGAAGTGTATATATTATTGTCTCTGGCGATCTAGACCGCTATTCAGATATGCCAGACCGCTATTCAGACCGGCATGAAAACGGTCATTCGTAGTAGCGCCCCCTAGCGTCCGATGGAGGGACTGAAGACTCCAACTTGTTGCCAATGAAATAATCTCTCATTATACCTATTTATAAATTCAAAGTGTTTATATTATTGTCTCTGGCGATCTAGACCGCTATTCAGATATGCCAGACCGCTATTCAGACCGGCATGTAAACGGTCATTCGTAGTAGCGCCCCCTAGCGTCCGATGTAGGAACTGATGACTCCAACTTGTAGCCCATGAAATACTCTCTCATTATACCTATTTAGAAGTTCGAAGTGTATATATTATTGTCTCTGGCGATCTAGACCGCTATTCAGATATGCCAGACCGCTATTCACATAGGTCAGACCACTATTCAGACCGGCATATAAACGGCCATTCGTAGTAGCGCCCCCTGGCGTCCGATGTAGGGACTGAAGACTCCAACTTGTAGCTAATGAAATACTCTCTCATTATACCTATTTATAAGTTCGAAATGTTTATATTATTGTCTCTGGCGATCTAGACCGCTATTCAGATAAGACAGACCGCTATTCAGACCGACATGAAAACGGCCATTCGTAGTAGCGCGCCCTAGCGTCCGATGTAGGGACTGATGCCTCCAACTTGTAGCCCATGAAATACTCTCTCATTATACCTATTTATAAGTTCGAAGTGTATATATTATTGTCTCTGGCGATCTAGACCGCTATTCAGATATGCCAGACCGCTATTCAGACCGGCATATAAACGGTCATTCGTAGTAGCGCCCCCTAGCGTCCGATGTAGGGACTGAAGACTCCAACTTGTAGCCAATGAAATACTCCCTCATTATACCCATTTATAAATTCAAAGTGTTTATATTATTGTCTCTGGCGATCTAGACCGCTATTTAGATATGCCAGACCGCTATTCAGACCGGCATGTAAACGGTCATTCGTAGTAGCGCCCCCTAGTGTCCGATGTAGGGACTGATGACTCCAACTTGTAGCCCATGAAATACTCTCTCATTATGCCTATTTATAAGTTCGAAGTGTATATATTATTGTCTCTGGCGATCTAGACCGCTATTCAGATATGCCAGACCGCTATTCAGGCCGGCATGTAAACGGTCATTCGTAGTAGCGCCCCGTAGCATCCGATGTAGGGACCGAAGACTCCAACTTGTAGCCAATGCAATACTCTCTCACTATACCTATTTATAAGTTCGAAGTGTTTATATTATTGTCTCTGGCGATCTAGACCGCTATTCAGATAGGACTGGCCGCTATTCAGACCGACATGTAAACGGTCATTCATAGTAGCGCCACCTGGCGCCCGATAAAGGAGCTGAAGACTCCATCTTTTAGCAGATGGCATGCTCTCTCGACATGCCTATTTTTAAGTTCCAACCATTATATTTTCGGCTCTGACAAGCTAGACCGCTATTCAGATAGGCCAGACCGCTATTCAGATTGGTCAGACCGCTATTCAGACCGGCATGTAAATGGCCATTCGTAGTAGCGCCCCCTAGCGTCCGATGTCGGGACTGATGACTCGAACTTGTAGCCCATGAAATACTCTTTCATTATACCTATTTATAAGTTCGAAGTGTATATATTATTGTCCCTGGCGATCTAGACCGCTATTCAGATAGGACAGACCGCTATTCAGACCGACATGTAAACGGTCATTCATAGTAGCGCTCCCTGGTGACCGATATGGGAACTGAAGACTCCATCTTCTAGCTCGTGATATACTCTCTGAACAGTCCTATTTACAAGTTCGAAGCATTTGCATTATCGGATCTGGCAAGGTAGACCGCTATTCCGATAGGCCAGGCCGCTATTCGGATAGCCAGAGACTCATAAGAGCGCCCTTAGCAGCGCCCCCTGGAGTCAGATTTGGAATATGATTATGAAAACATATGAAGCAGGACTTTCTCTCTTACTATGCAGAGTTTGGAGTTCAAAATACTCATAATAAAGAAAATACAGATGTTTTGCTCCATGTCTGAAGAAATAATGACTGGTCCCTTCGAATAACGAACTGCGAACTGCGAACCGCGGTCTAACTTTACGAACGTCTATATATTTACCTAAGTATAGCGGGTAGCGGTTGTCGTGAATAACAACAAGTTCAGCAATGTTCATACAGTTTATTATCCCCAATGTTACATCATACCCAGGCTGGGGGAGCCGCCCTGGGTATGTTTAGTATGTTCACAGCAAAAACAAATTGAAATATCAAACACCATGTTTTATTATTTAACGCACCGTCACATTAGGTACAAGTGTTTACTGAGCTCAAGTCAACGATCAGCATGTAGACTTACAGAGTATATACGGCATGCTATGCGATTTATCAGTGCATGGGTGACGCATTCAGCCGAGGGGGTGGTCGATCAGTTTAACCACGAAGAACGTAACATTGGTCACCCTCTCCCCCGTCCACTTGGTGTTGGGGCGTTGCCGTTGCGCCCATTCTAAGGGGTCCACGGTGTCCAGTTCCTCCAGCATCGTCTCCAGTGACGCACCATTGGTGACGCACCCGAAAGCGACATTTAAATTGAAGGCCGTAGGTTGGTCATTGAAGATGTCTTCCACGTAGCTACGTAGACGGGCTATGTCGGTCAGTCGGCAATTGTACAAGTCCGATATAGGGCGATGACGATGGAAACAGTGCCGGATCATTTGCCAATGGCGTCGATAGATGTCAGTCACTGGATGGGCGTCCTGTTAGAGATCGCTAGTAACATTTATGGGCTCGTCCAGAAAATGTTCGATGTTGTCAGGCGTATGACTCGGAACCGTAACGCTGGGGTCCGGCTGGATATTCAGTCCCTCCTGGACTGTGGGTAAAGGCGGGCTGGTCATGGTCACATCACCAGTGGCATTCGTCTCCCTGGACTCGTCTTCAATGGGACTGACCTTCCGGGGCTCCTCTTCAGTGGGACGTTGTCGCCCAAACCGTGGAGACGGGGCATGAATCAAACGTTGGTGCTGTCTTATCCGACTGGGTCGTTTGAAGAGTTGCCCACAATCGTTACATTGTTCCGTCGCGCCCTCGTGGAGTAAGCTTTTGTGGCGCAGTAAAGCATCTTCCCGATTAAATGACTGTGCGCAGGTTATAAAAGTATACCGTGCGCCGTTGTGGGCGGAGGTCTCGTGGAGACGTCAAGTATTTTGACGAGTAAATGTCTTCAGGCAGGTCATACAGGGGAATATGTCGGCTGCGGATCAACGAATGATGAAAACTGCCACATACCGCCACTTTTATAATCCCTCACCCCACAGAACTCTCTTACGTTGTTCTCTCCACCAATCAGCGCATCGCTCCGCCTGGATCGTTGTTGTTGGAAGTCACATCATTCAGCGCATGCGCAGTCGGGTGGTAGTAGAGAAAGGGCAGTTTCGGAGGTCCGCCTGCGCGAGTAGTTGAGAAAGCGGTCATGTTCGATCTGGCTACTTGATAGGGTTACCTCCGCTGCATAGGGTACCGAGTACAAGTAGTAGCCAAAGTGGGCATTTTGGGGTATGAAGGAAGGTGTTTGGGGTAGAGATGAACCATCCGTGGTCCGAATGCGTCGTGTGAGGTGTCATATTGTAGCAACGCCCGCCAACGCCAAGCTTACCGCTTCAACGCCCTGGTGAAATAGCTCAAAAGCTCTGATTTTCTAGATTTTCCATTGAATTGTCACTAATTCATTGAAATGCACTGACATCCGTCAACGCCCGTTGTTACGCCTTAACGCCAGTCTCAACTCCTCAATGCCTCATCTTAACGCCTTAACGCCCTATCCTAACACCCTAACGCCCATAGACCACTCAGTCGGCGGGCTGGGGAAGCAACCAATCAGTGCAGCATAAGGGCATTCACGGCGTACACACCGCGACATGTAAAACCATGTAACAAAATGTAGCACCATATATGACTCATTATGCTCAAAATAATCAACGTTGGTCATGATGGCCGAGTGGTCCAACGCGCCAGTCTTAAGTGCTTTTGATCGACCCCAATCCTAATTTTACATGCACCCACCCACGTCTTGATCGCCCTGGAGAAGCGCTTCATTTTGACACCTGCCGCGACCCGTTCGGACCACTTGGGGCTCACCTCGACCCCAAAACGTTGATCGACACCGTCAGACCGCATCACCGCGGAGGAATACATGCCCCAAAGGTCACTTCCGGTCACGTGACCGGCTGCGGAACTATAGTGACCTTGGGCGGGAATTTGCGCTTGTATTACTACTAGCGTGCTATCTGATTTGCTCCAGTGCTAATAGAAGTAGTATACATCTACTGTGGTATTTGGGCGTGAAGCCAAAACAACTGAACAAAATGACACAAACTTTTCGGTGAATATATAGTACAGATTTTATGACAATGTTCCTAGAAATTACAGAAATCGAAAGAAATTATGATATAAACTAGAATCTGTTTGTAGAAAATAGACGAAAATTGAGGAAATACACAAGAAAAAGTATTAAAAAAAGTTAAAAACCATTTTAAAAAGTCGATGTGCCCTATGGACCACCGTAAACGTGTTAGGATATTTCTGTACACTACAGCAGTTCCAATTTCATTTCTCCACTGTTATGTTCAAATTGGAAAGCTTTTGCATAATCCACGAACCCACAGCACCGTACTTATATATCACAATTCCTTTGTTTGTCATTGGATGACATTTAGAAATAGTTTAGTATAAGTAGAGAATTTCTTTTTCTCTTTCATACCAGAATTCAGCCAGTATGTTTGGCAACCACATGGAATTCCGGACAGTCGATGTTGAAAGCTCCACCATGACGTCAAAAGAACCCAGCAATCCTAGGCTGAATTTTACCAACCCAGTACATAGCCAAGGAGCGGTAATTTTAAAGTCATAAAATGTGTGTCCTGCTGAGACAAATTACTCTGAGAGTGGTCAAGTGTCAATAAACTGATAACTTGATACCCTGTTGGCTGGCTGGCTGCCTGTATGAATACAAGTGTTGAACAGATGTCAAGCAACTCCATACCCAATTACCCCCAACTAGATATATCAGTGCAAGATGACCATATGTAGTTTACTCAAAGCTCACACAGATCTTTCCCCATACTGCCTTCTAACAAATGTCGCCAAATTCCCTCTTTGAATCATCAAGGCATATGTATAATTACTGTTTTACCTGTATTGTAGGACTTTATGAAGTACAATTAAGGGTCTAACTTATGCAGTCAAAAAATTAGAAACTGGTGTGAAATATAAATGCTGCACATTTTGATATATGATCTATCTATATGTATGTACGAACCGAGTTCGCTAATTTAGAGGCATTTTTATTCACATCAAGTCAATGGTGTTATCAAGAGAATCTCATTATCGTGTTGTTTAAGCCAGTTAATGAGCCGTGTTGTGGTCAAGTTGTGGATATTTTAGCAACGAAAAACTGACCACACTCATTGGTCAATATAGTTGTATTTACGCACAGCTCGCCCTTACCAAAGACGAATACATTATATTTGTCTTCCGAATGTAATATTGTTTTGTGGTAGTTTTATGGTAGTTTTGTGGTCATAATGGATTGTGAATACAATGTTCTGATTTGTTCTCATGTTAGGCATTTGGGATTCATTGTATTCGGAATGTCTTCGAACACCGATTGTATTCCGACTGTGTGTATATGCGCCGAAATATTTAAATTAGATTTGTATTCGAAGGTTTTTTAGCGGTTGAACCACAATGCAGAACCACAATTCAGATCGATGGACTAATTGCATGATTGTATTCGAGGAAAAGAATCATGAGTCTCTTTCAAGTCAATCAACACATCAACGACCAAGTGGAGTGATTGTTTTCCCCTCCGATGCAGCTCAGTGCAACTTCATTTCTCGAGATAACTCAATATTTCTACTTTTGAAAGATGCTCTGCGATGTGCTACATTTTCTGACCATGTAAACAACAAAGGTTATAAACCAATGGAGAAATTCCTAGCAAGCCATGACACAGACTCAAAGTCCTCTTTCATCTGGAATGAAAAGCGTACACGTCGTCTATACATTTCTTTACAGTCCTATCTCACACTTCTCGAGAACCACTTTCTTAATCTTGAAAATAGCCTTCGTAAAGCAGAGATCATGGACTTCCTAGAAATGAGACAAACCATTTTTCAAAACTCAACACCTGCTGCACCTGCTGAAGACACAGCAAAACTGACCAAACGGCAAAAAATGCAAAAAGTTCTCATCCAGTTATGCAAGGATGCATTTAATGGTGACAAGAGGGAGATGATGGTTACCATGTCCAAATTAGTGGTCATAGGTACAAGTAGAAAACCGTTTATAGAGTCTGGTCGCCTAACCATTGATGACCTGCGAGTGTTGACCAGCGGGACCCTAAAAGGATCCACTGTCTTGGAAAAAATGCTGACAATGAGATTGCGAAAACAGAAGATAGAGCCAATATTGAGTTCATCGGCATTGGTTTATATCCAAGAGAATTATTCTGGGGTTCGACTTGGATATGAAATTAGAAAACAGTTTGGCGAGCTTGTTGCATCAACTTCTAAGGTGAACAACTACTTATCAGATATCAACTTAAAATTCAAGAGGATACTTCAACCAAAACGCACGTTTAGTGGATGGAGTATCAACCCAGTACAACTACTGAAGATTCTAAGATACAGATATCTCAGTATACCAGAAGATTCTGTCGTCAGTGTAAAAATCTACGGAGATGGGCGACAAATTGGTGGGAGCCAGACAGCATTTTTTGCAATCAGTCTCTTGAATGATGATTTATATTTCCGTGGGCACAAGTACCAGTCTTCAGAAGACATCTTTCCAATTGCTATGTTCTATGAGAGTGATAAATCTGAAAATCTGATGGCCAATGGACAAGAAGTCTTGAAGAAGATGGTGTCCACACTCTCTGACAAGGGCTACAATTTCTATGTTTCCGGAGACTATAATTTTTTGATGGCCCTTCTAGATGAATCCATGAATGCTGCATCCAATGACAAGTGGAATATTTATCATGCTTCCCACAAAGATGACCGCTCCAATGTAACACGGGGCAGCCAAAGCCAACGAAGCTCAACGGAACTCACGCAAATGTCATCCTTTCTCCAGTCCCGAATGGGTATACGGAGGAGCAATTTCCACATCCACTGAAAGGTATTTTGTGTGACAGACAGCACAAGGAGCTATCCTTGCCAAGGAAAGTCATGGATTCCTTGAATTTTGAAGACAGCATGACTGATTTGCAGCTGGTGAAGACGATATGGCATCATCTTCACCAGATGCAAACCATCCTAGAAAATGACCCGCTTCCACGCAGAAAACTTGGCAGAAATGAGCAAAGTTGCAATCCAGAGGATTATGAATGGGGATACTCTCCAGCAGACGTAGAACTCTACAAGCACCATGCCGAGTCATATTATCAACTGTTCAAGTTCAGATATGGATGGAAAAATTTAACTCCATATATGATGATTTACATTGACCATGTCTCCAGTCTCATGGTTAGTTTGCCGTTTTCATTGAGCAGATTCATGGCTCAGGGAGGAGAACATGCCAATTATCGTGACAACAGCTTTTTCTATAGTCACACTGAGAAATTTTAATGAGTTTTTCTTCTTTTGTTGTTCGGCTAGCGTCGTCACTCAATGGTTCACCTTTCTCATAACCAATAAAACGACTTGTTGTGGGCAAGATCTAGTGTTGCTCTAGATGGAAATATGACGCAAGAAAACTCGATGATGAAGCCGAGATTGATTTTATTCAATCCTCCAAGTTCCAATTATACAAATATACGCCATTGAAACAAATACCAGCAGTAGGTCACAATCAAAGTTCTTGTAGACAGATCGTACAGTCAAATATCAAGTCATGATGTTATATGACATACTGAGACAGCACGCCAACTGTCTCAGGAGACCAAAGATGGTAAAGTCTAACTTCGTGTATTTTACACCAAACTTATATACAGCTGAGTAAACAAAACACTTCACATCTGCTTGGACTAATCTCCGGTTTCTCACAACTCAAACAGTTAATTAACGATACAGCGGGACTGACCACTTGAGCATCAGTCATTATCCAAACACAGCTGGCCTGTTCTAATCACTTTGATACCGTACAAACACTTAATACATTTAACAAGATATTTCATTTCTATAAACCAAGCCTTCTATTCGAGTCTCAATTAAAATATAACTTGACCTGAAGTGTCAGGTCTCTCGCAGTACCAGATACCATTAGTCTGTTGTCAGCTTATCTTTAATTGTCGGTGCTTCCTGACCACTCAAGTGCATAGAGCAGCTTATACCATACAGCGGGTCAGTATTTCCTGGCTTCCGCTCGATTAATGCCGAGTTCTCACTCTCAATATACTTGCCATGTACTAATCAAACCCTGGAATTAACATTACAATAAACTTTCCAAAACTGATTTAGATTCCTATATGATTTTCTATTAAATGAGCCCAAATCCTTCATTATCTCATTCAATATTTTACACATCCTTCCCACCGGAAGTTAAATGTCCATCCTGCAGGGATGACATTTAACTCTCTTTCCAACCTCAAACAATGAATTCAAAAATAGATATATCAGATACCAAAGAATAACAATGAAAAATGTTCGAACAGAACAAAAGCAAAATTATCAAATCATGAATTAATACTAGGTTAAAATAAGCCATTAAAAGGATGGTCAGGGAAATATGAAACCAAATAAATGTCTTTAGGGCGCGCACTCCTGTAACATTCACTTGAAATTTCACACACTGACCCTCCCTACCGGAAGTTAAATGTCCATTCTGCAGAATGACATTCAACTCCGCTTTTCAATATAATGTCAATTGAAGGTTGAGAAAATTCAAATATCGAATTTAAAAATGCGATTATACCACCATGCAGATACACGATTACATAAATCAATACTCATATCTAATAAAGACATTTTATAATCAAATAAGATGCAGGATTCAAACAATATTCAATCCTGAATCTCACACAAAGGACTAGCCGACAAATATACACTTTAACCTCAATTTAAAACATCAAACTTGGGAATCGATGTTATAGGCAAGATCACAGATCATCTGTCTTGTACGTCTTATTAATCATAATTAACGTGAAAAGTACACTCCCGGATACATCCAAACGTTTTGAACCATCGTTAACAGCTCAAGAAAATGACATTTCAAAGATGTCCATGAAATACCATTTATCGATCTAAAACGTCTGCCTTCGCGAAATGCGATAAAATGCATCTAGGTCTTTTACTCAAAACAATTAAGAATGCAGACATTAGGTTTACCGAAAATTAAACATTAGCTGATTAGGTTAACAATTAAGTTTAGAAATCAAAGTGTGACATCTTTATGGTCCTCATTGAATGGAATAGTTACTTTCCCAAAATCTAAAAACAAATAATCGAATCCACAGGTTGGCCGAACCTGGGACAAATCTAATATCTTACTGGTTGCATCGTTAGTTCAACTGAACTGCACCAAACACAATAGACATACAAAACGAATATGTAGCTACGTACGTCACTTCAACTGACAACTGACAGGCAGTATTCTCACTTTAACTCATTCCAAGGGTGTAATGTTACTCATTCAGAAGTCTAGATATATTGACCTACAATCTGGATGCAATACGTAATGCAATTGAAATAAATCGCTATTACTCGTTAATTTTACCAGCTCGTCATTTAATATCCTTACACACTCAATCTGAGCACCCTCAAAAGTTAAATCAGAACGATATCGTATCTTCCACCACTAGTCGACTATTTATCACCACGCTTATCTAACGTGTCAAAATCTCATCGCTTGCCGATTCTTTAGTTTTTAAACCTTAATCACGCACAGCGGCATCTCTACAGGCATGGGCCGCATCGCGCCCTGAATCAAAATCTGATTCCACGTCTGAACAAAATTCAGTTATTCATCAAAATGCTAGGTCAAATTATCGTTAGTCAAAATGAAAGACTCCTTTGCACCTATGCTCAATCAAAACTTTTCGTTAACCACTCAACGTTTGCAACTGGTCATAACATTAACACTGTTTATATTGACCCTAACAAACAAAATGACAACGCGCAATATTCAACTCATACCACTACGTGGCATCTCAACATTATTGCAACAAACAAACAAAAATATTCACCCCAGACACAATTATTCTGTGGTTATGTCTCAAACAGTCTTCCACAACTGTCACTCAAGTACCGGACCTCTCCAGCATCGCCTGCGCTAATGTAATATACAGTACCTCATCCGCAAGGATTAAAAATTTTGACTCCACGTGTTACTCATAAATTATGAAAGCTAGAGATTCATGGTTAACCGGACACAATATGTATTCACTTACAAAGTTGTCAATACGCGTTAATTGAAACCAATTTGTCATCCACAATCTTAGACTTATATCCGAGGATCCAAAATAAACAACTAATCACAAAACTTCACGACATCCAGGCTCTCATAGTCGAATCGGGAATTATGAAGGTTCGTCAATGAATACGAACAGGCTTCCATAGTGTCTACTTCAAACCACTAGTACATACATGTGCTCAGTGAATCTCAGGACCTGTCGATCATGTACGCGATATTTCTAGTTCTATTTAGCCAATATTACGTTACGTGTTTTAGCCTACCCGCTAACTCATTTATGGCAACTAATCGCGATAACATCCTAATAACATAAAAATCATTGTGGAACTACTTCACAATATTATCGTACAAACTTCAGAGGTTAGATTAATCAATCTGCAATTTACTAAATTTACCAGTCACAAAGGAATTCATATAATCTACCAATTTCACCATTGGGCATGCAGTATTATCCATACTTAAACAAAACATGCACAATATACGAGAGATGTCAACAATTCATATAAGGCACGATTATGGCATATATATAACATGATCGTTCAATACATGTTACCAACCTGTTTGGGAATTCAGTCCAAAATGTTCCGAGAAAGTTATCAGAGTAAATTGTCTGAGTTCATAAGGGCATGACCCATTCCTGTAAATTACATACTGTTCATCACACGTTCTATTGTCAATCAGTGGGAACTTTACAACGTCAGACAGAAAGTTCAGGGAAGTCCAGGCAGAGAATATATCACAACACAGTTATTTTTTCAATCACTACGGCCATTTACCTGTTAAATGAAATGAATCAAACTATACCTGTAGATATACTGTTCCACGGAAAGGACTCGGTCCATGGGTTTCTGGTACACGCTGACACGTCACCAAGAACGACAATATGAAAATACACATTTTCACGCGAAATCGAACACAAATGAATTTTAAAAATTTAGAGTTCAATCTGATTGTCCTGGTCCATAGTTTCGTCGGTCACTGTCGATGATGGGGCCGGACACTTCATTGACCAATTGGTGGGCGTTGACAGATACTCCTTGTCCGCCTCTCCGTTGGTGCCAGGCGTGGTTGGCACCTGCCCGCATCATATCACCAAACATCTTTAATATTATGCCAGAAGGGAAGGGTAAAGGTGTGACGAAACTTATCTGTTTTTTACAGGCCTCAAGCCTGCTGAACTGCTGCTGTAGTCCACATCTCAATGACATCTCCGCCGTAATCCAGCACCGTCGTACAGTTCTGCGTCAAATCAATAGCATGCCCCATAGGCCCATTTTACCTTTTCTGGAACACAAAGTGCCAAACGCAATCGTTTGCAGCACGCTGTCAATGTTCGCAAAACCAGATGATGGTAGATTAGATAACAGTTGATAAGTCCGAGGGGCGTGACATGATGGCCACATCTTGTGGAGCTTGAACGGCATACTGACACTCATCCAGCCATCTTCTGACCGGTTCCGTCATCTTATTTCCTGCCCCACGATTTTTTGGGCGCCAATGAGAAATCTTAATGAGTTTTTCTTCTTTTGTTGTTCGGCTAGCGTCGTCACTCAATGGTTCACCTTTCTCATAACCAATAAAACGACTTGTTGTGGGCAAGATCTAGTGTTGCTCTAGATGGAAATATGACGCAAGAAAACTCGATGATGAAGCCGAGATTGATTTTATTCAATCCTCCAAGTTCCAATTATACAAATATACGCCATTGAAACAAATACCAGCAGTAGGTCACAATCAAAGTTCTTGTAGACAGATCGTACAGTCAAATATCAAGTCATGATGTTATATGACATACTGAGACAGCACGCCAACTGTCTCAGGAGACCAAAGATGGTAAAGTCTAACTTCGTGTATTTTACACCAAACTTATATACAGCTGAGTAAACAAAACACTTCACATCTGCTTGGACTAATCTCCGGTTTCTCACAACTCAAACAGTTAATTAACGATACAGCGGGACTGACCACTTGAGCATCAGTCATTATCCAAACACAGCTGGCCTGTTCTAATCACTTTGATACCGTACAAACACTTAATACATTTAACAAGATATTTCATTTCTATAACCAAGCCTTCTATTCGAGTCTCAATTAAAATATAACTTGACCTGAAGTGTCAGGTCTCTCGCAGTACCAGATACCATTAGTCTGTTGTCAGCTTATCTTTAGTTGTCGGTGCTTCCTGACCACTCAAGTGCATAGAGCAGTTTATACCATACAGCGGGTCAGTATTTCCTGGCTTCCGCTCGATTAATGCCGAGTTCTCACTCTCAACATACTTGCCATGTACTAATCAAACCCTGGAATTAACATTACAATAAACTTTCCAAAACTGATTTAGATTCCTATATGATTTTCTATTAAATGAGCCCAAATCCTTCATTATCTCATTCAATATTTTACAACACTACACGGCATAGAGGGAGAAGAACTGATAACCAGGATCCAATCTATGCCAACTTCTTCCACAGGTTCAAAAATCTGTGTCATGAAATTGGCGAATACAACAGGTCGAACGACCCTGACATCCTGGCTCTTGGGGAAAACTTTGCCAATTTTCTGTCAACAGAGTGTATTGGCAATACCCCTCCAGTTGACGATGAAGTGGATGGTACCGATTTGGGCACAATAAGAAGAGAAAGCGTGGAGACGACTGCTTCAAGCCTGTCAGCCAGTCGAGGTACTGAAGGTGTTCTGCATGGCAAATATTTCATTTTGGTTGGAAACATTGGCCAAGCAAAGTTGACAAAGCTAATTACAGATAATGGTGGTTACGTGGTTGACAATGTCCCTAACAGTGTCTCAGCAAAGCAGTTTATCATTGTCACATCACAAGCTGTCATTGATAGGAATCCTGTGAAGAATGTACGGATGGCAGTCAGGAGATCATACCCCATATTATCTCCAGACTACATTCATGAATCTATCAGGAAGAGCTGTGCTGAGAGGCCTGAAAATTTCAGTCTCAACCTCGAACGTGTTCTGAAATTAGTCAAATCCAGAAACATACCTGTTGAAACAAAACATTTCTCTGGAAACATTTCCATGCTCGGTGTACTTCGGAAAGCGAAAAGCCGAACTCAGCTGAGAACAAGAGCTGTCAAAAAGGTTAAGAACTATGTAAATCCCGCCACCTATTACGCAATGACAAGAAGAAAGTATCTTGGTCGTATATACCACAGTTTTGTAGAAGCAAGAAAATTGACCAAAAGTCTTATGGCAGAGTGGAAAAATCTCACTCCAAGGCGCAAAACTAGGAATAATCTTGATTGGTCCCAACATGTGAAGGAACAGAAGATTGCAAGACATCGACAACGTTTGTGTCGTCGCTCAATAACATCCAAGCGCTTACCATTTTGAACATTGTTTGACATTTTTTATGAAGTCTGAAGAGAAGTCCAGCTCCTCAATGAATAGGGCAACAACTATATACAGGCATTTGTGCACTTTACGAGGGTTTCAGCAATAAATCTGGTCAGCATTTCATTTAATCAAGGGGGGGAGGTGTAACCAAATGATCACTCAAGTGCGCCTAAAAAAATGATCTTGGATCTGTTATTGTATATAAACTGTACATGTTGATTAAGGTCTTGCGTTCACATTTTGGCCCGATAAGTTAAAACAAGTGAAGTTTTTACCTGCGGCACGCAGGTCTACGGGAGGTTCGCGTTGTTGTTGTTGTTGTTCTTCTTGTGACTTTTTGAAATACGCATGCGCTAAGAGAGTGTGATCTCTGCCACACTTTTCTTTTCAGCCTTCGATCTCACATGACAACCCTGTCTTCAGGCACGTTTGAATTCATTTGCAACTATATTCGGTGGAATTAATGATTGCTTCGTTGATTTCCGTTCAGACTTCAATTCTCTTACGTCAAGACATAGGAAACTTCAGTCGTTTAAAAGCTGTCGACCGACACATCATTGTCTTCAGATATTACCATTTTCACTGAACAGTATGTACATGTATATACAGTTTAGATCCTTGAATTGCTTATATACCAAGGAAGATGAGCCACAACCTTGTCAGTGGATCAGATAATTTGCATACAGTCATAGGCGACTGTCTTAGTAAGTAGAACATAAGTTCACTACTTCTAGTAATCATGTTATCTACCCAATCTAGATAATTCACAAATTGGTGAAGAAGTTGACAAGCAACGCATTGTCATTATGATTAACATTGATCAATACTTGGTATCAAATTATAGATAATGCATCATAAAAGCAACGCAAAAATTACGTTTCAGAAGTAAGGGAACAACTCGCCAACTTTCGCCGAATAAAGAGGTTTAACTTACAGAAATGACAATTTGCTATGATGTTTAACTTCACCCCCCAACCAATTCGCATATATGGAAATATGTTTTGAAAGGCAGAATAATTTATCCCTCTTTGGGAATCGAAACAATGACCCTCCAATCCCTGGAGTTGTACTTACTGTCTTAGCGAAACCGACTCATTGATAACACTCAAACTGACTTTATGCGCAACTGGTTTTATATTACAGAAATCACTATTTTGTATTTAAAGAGGTAGACAACCCTGTGAGCGAACAATACATCATAGTTGTGCAGTTATATTGTGCACTTTCGGTTACATGCATGAAATTTGGCACATAAATATTTTGAATGATCCACTTTCGGAATACAGCCTCTCTATCCTCATTCTCGCAAGCCAGGGCCTTGCTTCGCTGGTATTGATGTTCCCGTCCTCTTCGGCACTCCGAATCCCTTTAGATTCACTCCCGTAAATTCAATACTTATGGGTATCAGGTCACGTTCGGAATGACTTAGTGACAAACATATTCGCGAATTGAGTATAGGGAGATATCCATAGATATTGACTAGAAATGCTTCTTATTTACAGAATTTGATTTTTTCAAAAAGATATTAATAAAATTAGCAACATTCGAAAAGGCTTGGACGAGATGAGATGATATTTCCTAAGAATGAAATAGTTAATCATTTATATAAAAGGAGCAAACCATGACTTGGTATTGACTTGCGGCATGGAAAAGAGTGTCAAGGTATTTAGTTTGCAGACGATAACACACATAAATGCAGAAAATTAATTATTCTAATGGAAGATCAAGATCGTCACAGGCCTCAATTTGAATAGTGAAAAGTGTCATTATGCCTCTTCGACAGTTCGATAAAACCTTCAACCCCATTCCATAGTTTCACAGATCAAAGTGATAGACCTGATAGTAAATTCATTGAAAATTAACTTTGAAGGAAATATAGATTTTCCATTTTGCTCGGCAAAGTAAGCGAGAATGGAGACTGAAGAGAGTAGATTTCGCGCTATGACTAAATCCTTGAAATTTATTTGGACTTCTAAATATTTGAAAGCCTTTTTGATTTGCAAAAATCAACGGCTGAACCGAATGTTTTGAAACTTGACATACACGATACTTGTACCAAGACATTGCCAAAGCGATCATTGTGACTTCATCTGTCAATTCAGTATAGACGGCACGGACCAGTCAAAATCGTTGGATTTTGAACGGGGAAAGTGAATATATATATATGGTATCAGACCTATTACGCAATTCCTACAATTGTGGGTTAGAAGTTGAAAATTACTTCCTTTGGCATGAAAACACTGGCAGATGGCGCTTTTTTCTACAACTACCACTACCTCCGCTGATATGCCTTTCACTGTATTATTGCCACTGCCGCAGGTTTTGACTACAATGTAGTCATTTCTCACTTGTTTTCATAAAAATGCATAATTGCATGCCAGGGTTGTTGGATTTTTGGTTTGGTATATAGTTCAGATGAATCCTTGTGATGTGGTACACATCAGGTTAGATTAGATTAGAAGGGTGCAAATGTCTATGCTACATGTAGCATTAATCTCGATGTATTATTCTCAAAATTCTTCATAATCCAGGGTTCCGCTTGAATTCTCAGTTCAAAACAATTAAATGGGGAATGCATCTCACTTCACAAACATGCAATTCAGTTTTATTTTTTGTTAACTTACACAATCTGTTGTTCAATATTACACACTGATATAGTAGTATTTCTACTGCAGTGCGTGGGTGAAAGATTGTGTTCTTTGATTTTTCTTGATGGACGATGGGTTCTTAATCTGACTTACATGACTTGGAAAGTGAGATTGATTAATGAACATTTTGGTGGAGCTCTATTTGCTGGTGAGACATTTTCTTAAACTTAAGCTCTTTTCAATGAAGTTCATCGATTATGCCTCCCCTATAAGTATGTATACATGTATGTATATTTGTATGTAAATGTATGTATTTTAAATAAGCGAATTCAAATACCAGAGTCCACCTACAATGAAACAGATACGTCATCTACATGTAAGTTTTCATGTTTACAATTGAAAGCCATAGGAATATACATTTTGTATGTAGATGTTTTATATCTGCTTATCATTGTCCTGTTGAGTTTTTCAGACACAAGTGAACTTCGTCATTAAATTAGATAATGCGTGATTCTCAATATTCATATAAGCGATTTAGCCAAAAGTATATTAGTATGTAGTTTATGCATACACACTACACTATATTTTTATGCAAATTCTTTATTCCTGGTCAGTGAAAGAGATCGGATTATCCTGTCCCTCCCCCAATTTTGCTGGAGGTCTGTGGTTGTGACATTAGTTTAAAGCTGTTCTCAGTTGAGCAAAACAGATAATGTCTTGTGTTCGTTGTGACGCTAACAGTATAGCTTAGCTAGTTATTAACAACTCATCCTGATGAATCAATCAAACTTTTCCAAAAACATTTAATTCTATAGTTGGATATCACTGTTTTCCACAGGACTGGAGAAATCTAATGTGAAAAGACTGAACATTCCTGTTCATAGCCTGTCTGCTATAAAATCCAATTGCATTTTCTAGAATACACATGTATTTTGCAATTTATTGTGAATACATAAAAGTTAGCATGCACTGTTTCAAAACGTTTTTGCATTAAACTTCCAATTTATTGATCATCCATGCATGTTAATCATTCTATCTGGCAGAAACATTATGAAAAAGGTCAAAAATCCCTTTGAGTATCTGTCTAACATGACACACCTGCATGCTATGTGGGAAGTCTAGCTGAACTTCGGCCAGGCAACCATGCAAAGACTCCCTAGAGTTGTCTTTTTGTTCTCTGATATTGAAGTACAAATAAAAAAAAATTAACTGGGTTTTATACTGATTTCAATATGTACTGTAGATTGAAGAGTCACATGTGACATAGTTTCCTATTCAAAAGGTGATGTTACAGATATGTATATCTGTGCAATACTTAGCAAAATAGATAATAGATAGAATGTTTATACACTTATGTATTTACAAATATGGTGATTAGCATGATATTTCATTTGCGGTCTAGTAAATCATTGACGACTGCTAGTCCAATATTGTTTTAAAAACTGAGATATTTGTTGTGTATAAACTTGCGAGAAAATGAGATCTCATATTAGAATGTTTATCAAGTTTATGAAAAAGTTATGGAAAATTATCCATCACAGCTGTATAGCCGAGTCTGCATGAGCAGCTGAACCATTTTATTGAGAACAAAACTTTTACTATATTTAGCAAATCAGATCAGATTCATTTATTATAATACATGATCCACAAATTGTTAAAGGACTTGTGCACTTGTATCATGCCATATACAGAGCTTCAAATTTAAGCTGATTTTGGAATTAATAAAATCACTGAATCATCGTCTTCAATTTACATGTGTTATATACATAATAAAGATTATGTTCTTATAAAAATGGAATTATTTCTTCATTGGAAATTTCTGTCAAAAGGATTGTCATTCTACTGTCAAATTCTTTGCCACTACTACATTGTACTATTTTAGAGTAGGCATTTCCTCATTCTGTTCCATCCAGGATATGTTTTCCCATCTCTTGCTGATAAACAAATTCAGATAAAATATCTAAATGAGATATATATTTGCCTTCTGCAATTAAAATTTCAAATTAAAAACCTAAACCGAATTACAATTCCAGTGACTTGTACAATTTCAGTGTATGACTCTCTGTACTGGTTTTCAAGAAAGAAAATATAGGTTATTGGCATGATGACTATGAGCCAGCACATCAGATATGGAGTTTGTCTTGCTTGGCCAAAGTCCTCTTGGACAAGTGCAGAGCTGGTCTTCCTCAAGCTGTGTACTGTGTATGCCAGGGAACTAATTTTTATTATCCCTAACCACAACCACATGTTAGACAGCATGCCCACACCTCCCTCTTAGCAGTTATTTATGACTGGCCAAGGGCTATTAAATTAAGCTGACCATGGTCTCCTGTGGCGTTTATGGCTGATAAGAAAACACTTCATGGGCCCACCATATTACTGGCCAAAATAACCTAATGGGCGGGGCACCAACCAACTAGTAACAGCACACACAAGCAACGCGTTTCAACCTTCTGTGTAAGTAATCATGGCTTTCACACATAAACTATGACGGGGATCACATAGCAAGAAAACAGGGCTTGGTTTGACTCAATCTTAGACTGTAACTTGAGTATCAGTTAACAGGCCAATGCAGACAGAAGTGATAAATATGTCATTAAATATTTTTAAACAAATCAAGCCTTATAGCTAAAGATTTTCTTGCCATGTAACTTTCCAAGGGCACTGGTGAGGGTGCAGGGGGGGTGCGGAAGTCATACAATTTCTTGTGCCAAAAATGTTTTCGGCTAGAATTTCAAAACTCCAATAAAATTCTGGAAGAGACATCCGAATCATGAGCGACTAGCTCTATTTCGGAATGAGTAAATAAACACTTACCTTTGAATAATGCGCACCAAAGTCCAGTAAACTCTGATCGTCGGATAAATCACTTCTGTTCTCGGTAAGCTCAGTTCTATATCACTCATATTTCCTTGGGCCTATTTCCTTGCATCAACGTCAAGGTTTCTAATTGTGGGCCAAAGATGAACCCTTGACTATCTTGCATAGCTGACCGCGTTCCGCCACATTCCAGTTAAGTGACCTAGAAAACTGCGCTGACGGTAAAATACGTTAGTGTTTAAATTCTGTGCTAAATTTTTCACTGATACCGAATGTAAAATATTTAATCCAAGCCTGCATAACAATACAATATTAATGGATAGATCTATGATGGCCGAGAGGGGCCATCGCGTCTTTCATTTCTAATTTAACGCGATGGAGCGATGGAGCTATGCGATGGAACGATGGAGCTATGCGATGCGCGATGGAGCTATGCGATGGAGCGATGGAGCTATGCGATGAAAAGTCGATGAAAAGTCGCGCTAGGCGATGCGCGATGAGGCTATGCGATGGAGCTATGCGATGCGCGATGGAGCTATGCGATGAAGCGATGGAGCTATGCGATGAAAAGTCGATGAAAAGTCGCGCTATGCGATGCGCGATGAGGCGATGCGATGGAGCTATGCGATGCGCGATGGAGCTATGCGATGGAGCGATGGAGCTATGCGATGGAGCTATGCGATGGGGCTATGCGATGGAGCTATGCGATGGAGCTATGCGATGGAGCGATGGAGCTATGCGATAAAAAGTCGCGCTATGCGATGCGCGATGAGGCTATGCGATGGAGCTATGCGATGCGCGATGGAGCTATGCGATGGAGCGATGAAGCGATGGAGCTATGCGATGGAGCTATGCGATGGAGCTATGCGATGGAGCGATAGAGCGATGGAGCTATGCGATGGAGCGATGAAGCGATGGAGCTATGCGATGGAGCTATGCGATGGAGCTATGCGATGGAGCTATGCGATGGAGCGATGGAGCGATGGAGCTATGCGATGGAGCTATGCGATGGGGCTATGCGATGGAGCTATGCGATGGAGCTATGCGATGAAAAGTCATTGCGCATGTTCGTTGAAAAACGAGGCGGACGCCATTATTCAGCATTCTAGATGGAGCTGTCGATTTTCACGCAGTTATATTTGATACTTTTCTTGAAATTGACATTTGAAAATGATCGGTAGAATTGACGAAGAGCAAAGTTCAAATATGAATGATAGACTTAATTATATTCAAAGTTTAAACGTATGAACATGTCTAGAATTCTTAGAAAACAGGCTTTCTAAAATATATAGTTTTATATACATAATCTATAAAGCAAAGGCGAGAATGAGAGAAATGTCATTGAGCGAGTGTTGATCAGTACAGGTGGATAGCTTAACTTATAGTTTTGGAACAATAATTCTGCCATATTATATCAAGGCGACAAAACGTTATAATCAGCCTGTTGTGTGAAGATGGGTAGAACGAGGTTGTTTAATGGGGAGCGGTTATGGGAGGATGGAATAAATTTTGTTCGGAAAAATTACATGAACATCTCTGGTGCGAGAGCCGCACGAGCGGAGTATAGGCGACTTTTACGTATAAGCTTACGACCTTGACACATTTTAACGTACACAATACTGTTATTCTAAATAATGCCCCGAGAATAAAATCCGTATAGTTCTTAAGCCCCGCAGAAGTTTACGGTACAGCCTTCTCCTTTTCACAAATACTGTCCATCATCTTCCCTGAGGGAAGTCGATGAGCTTGTGATATAGCCTTCGGTGAGATACCTGGCCACCTACACACTTTTAACGTTGTTTTTTTTCTAAAGATATTCTGTCAATGTGTTACGTAAACACCTGGTATGCAAAACCCTGAAAATTGCCCATTTGTCATATACTATTCAATGCAAACATATAGTTCATTCTGTTCGTTGCAAGGAAAAGGGGAAAACATCTTGGAACTTTTTGACCTGTGATTAAAAAATACAAAGGATGGCAAACGTCGACTTGATTGGCTAGCGTTGATGGCGGCGTGCAGATCACATAATTTTGTTTACACGGCTGATGAGCATACTCAAGCCTAAAAGCGAGAAGTACGTTATAAAGCTCCCATGTATGTTTACTAACTCAGTGAATTTGGAATTGTCGAAGCAATGGAACGGAACTGGTTGCCAGCAAATTCACGAGATAAGCACATTACACTGCAGAAAAAATTACCAGCCTATTCCGGTGTCACACTGGTGAAAGAAGATGTCATGTTTACATGCGAAAAAACCCTCTTGCTGTCCCGTCTTTGAAGCGAAAAAAATATTTCTCCATATCAACATAGAAAGCTGTGTTTCATGCGTAGTAAATAGCTTACACGCTTAAAACTAGAGTGTTGAAACTTACTCGTAAAGTGTTGAAATGACTCTTTAAGTGTGTCCACAGGGACTGCTCGTTTAAGTGTTGTCCCTGTGGACACACTTGAAGGGTTATTTCAACTCTTTACGAGTAAGTTTCAATACTTTAGTTTTAAGCGTGTAGTTTTATACCATAAATGCTCGTATTCAAAAGTGACGTAAAACCGCATCGGTGAACGTTTGAAATTGAAGTTTGGTTGTTTTAATATCTTCTGCATACATTTGAACACCTCCAACCGAAATCTAATGCAATGTTCTTATCTACCGTGATCACATATTGAAATTTTCATGTTTAAAATAATTGTTAATTTCTCTGTTCACTTTGGCGATGGTGTTTTCGCATTGTAAGACTGTTTGATGTTGTATAACTGCTTGGCCGTGTGATTAAAGCTTTTGGTTGAGAATAAAGACTACTGTCAATTTCGAGTTCGAAACCCAATTTTGTCAATTTCTTATGTTTTCCTCCATAGCTGAATGATCCATGAACAGATATTTCTTGGAAATAATGGCGTCCGCCTCGTTTTTCAACGAACATGCGCAATGACTTTTCATCGCATAGCTCCATCGCTCCATCGCATAGCTCCATTGCATAGCTCCATCGCTCCATCGCTCCATCGCATAGCTCCATCGCATAGCTCCATCGCATCGCCCCATCGCATAGCTCCATCGCTTCATCGCTCCATCGCATAGCTCCATCGCATAGCTCCATCGCTCCATCGCATAGCTCCATCGCGCATCGCATAGCTCCATCGCATAGCCTCATCGCGCATCGCATAGCGCGACTTTTTATCGCATAGCTCCATCGCTCCATCGCATAGCTCCATCGCTTCATCGCATAGCTCCATCGCGTATCGCATAGCTCCATCGCATAGCCTCATCGCGCATCGCATAGCGCGATTTTTCATCGCATAGCTCCATCGCTCCATCGCATAGCTCCATCGCGCATCGCATAGCTCCATCGTTCCATCGCATAGCTCCATCGCTCCATCGCGTTCAATTAGAAATGAAAGACGCGATGGCCCCTCTCGGCCATCATAGTAATGCGCCATATCCACCCTACAGTCAAGACTGGACTGGTATCAACGGTAATTGTTAATCCGCTAACTTTAAAAGGTCTAATGACAGACAAAGTATCAGCCCGGTCGTCTAGTTGGTCTATAATTCAAAGGAATGCGTATACTGGCTAGCGACTATAGAGGCCATTCCGTTGTTGAGCGCCCGGGGGGCGTCTTTGTACTACAGAATGTCTGAATGAAGATTTACAGATTGATTTATAACTTGTGTGTACATGTATAGGCCAGAGTTATAGGCGTTTATGCATCTAATATATACCAAATTATTCCGAGGGACGCGACAGAGATATACTTGCCACTACTATATGAACAATTTAATATATATCGCGCCGTATTATTTGCGGTTTAGATAATATACCATTTCCATTTATATCGATGGTTTCGCTGTGACACTGTGATATTAGCTGGCGATGTCAAGGCGCACATTCGCAATCGTTACAAGTACCTGTTGTGGACGTTTTGGGAGATAGGCGGGCCATCTTTTGTCCAAATATGTCGTTCATGTCACGCACGGCAGTGTGAATACGTTCATAAATTTAAACCGCGGTTCGCAGTTCGTTATTCGGGACCAGTCATTCAGCGACTCCTAACAACGCCCTAGCAGTGCCCCCTGGCGTCAGATTTGGGATATGAATATGCAAAGATATAGAGCTTGACATTCTCTCTTGCTATGCAGAGTTTGAAGTTCAAAGTACTCATAATAAAAAAAATACAGATTTCCATATCTGAAGAAGTAATTGCTCGTCTCTTCAAATAACAAACTGCGAACCGCGGTCTAACTTTATGAACGTAGTGTGAATAAAGACTGGACTGCTCTTTCCGTGAAACGCTGAAGTCTATAGAAGCACAAGCGCAGTCGAGTAGTTTAACCCTACCTGGCCTGTTGGTTTTTTCTTCTATCTGCGGAACGACAAAAAATTGAGAGCTGAAACTCCGTGACTTTTTAGATTATTATATTGGGGTCATTTTGAGCCTATTTGCATGACCCCCCGAGCAGAGAATCATGGGTAAATTCAAAATAACGTCCATGTGGGGTACCAGAAAAGTCATTTTTTGGTCATATTTCTTCAAAATTAATGCTTTTCTGTATGGAAAAGTGGGTAAAACCTATTTTATCATGAAGTTTTTGCGAAGAAACAAATCGAAAATTCCGACCCAAAAATCGTCCAAAAACGCTCTTTTTGAAAATGACGTCACAGTGACGTCATCATGGCGGCCATCTTGGATTTTTTTTTACATTTTCTTGTAGAGCTTGACCCGGAGATATAGTGTGGTAAGTGTTAGCCCTCTAGCCTTAGCGATAGCGAGAACATATGGGGGGG
>JAVTVY010053435.1:0-25182 GCA_036873755.1 Hanleya hanleyi
CAGAGCTTGACGAATTGCAGCTGTCACACTCTGCAACTTGCGCCACGCCGCTATTTTCAAAGTGACACCCTGAGGACAAGGAGCAAGCTCTTGTGTATCTGACGTCATTTTCCATTTACGGATATGCAGCAGGAGGTCGTCGTTGAAATAACCACAACTCACATAGATGTCTTCACCTAGAGAAAATTTCACTTCGTTACCCCCCTGGTCGCGAATAACCGCGTCGACGGCATAATGAAGGGTCTCCAGTCTTTGCCAGCAGTACGAAGACAAGGCAATATGCCTAGCGGGTCTGTCAATATAGGCCGGTACATTAAAATGTACTTCTGCGTCTTTCACACTCACAGTTAAATAGGCTGAAAGCTGCCAAATATCCGTGTGGGCTGCCTGATAGGCCTGCTGGATAATGTTATTAATGGACTCCACAGACATAGGAAGTTGCACCTTGTCTTCTTCTTTTTCTTCTCCTTGTTCTTCTTCATTTTGTTCATCCATGGACTCAGGCACTTGCTGGAGGACGGGTTCAGGTATTTCTAAAGGTGTTAGTCGGGACCGCTTGGCACGTGCACCGCGTTTGGCTGGTACACCAGACTCTGGGCCCGTACGTTTGCTAGCTGTACGCTCTTCGGTAGTGTCCATAACTAAGATACCCTCTTCTACTACAAGGGGAATTTCAAGTAGATGAGCCAATTCTACATTTCCCGTCTTCTTCAGCGCATCCACGAACGCTAGAAATGCATAGGGACCACGACGCAGTAGACCATCGATGAGAGCTCGGTTTTGTCGTGAAGGAGTGTTCTCCGCCATGATATCTTCCACACACTGTTTCAGCAGTATTTTATCAGCCATAAGCAGATCACATAATTCCCCCGCATGCTGCATCTCATCAACCAGGCGAACACGGTTCTTTTGAAGGATGACTAGGTCGGGTGAATTCATCATGACTATGGGCTCAGGCTGGTGAAGAACTGCTACCGTGTAAAAGTCTGGTGAATTTGCACTGGTAAAATGGAAAAAAGTACACGCAGTATCCACAACTCATACAAAGTAGGCAAGCAGAATGGCTGGCTGGCTGGCTGGCTGGCTGGCTGGTTACAGGTAAGGCAGGAACTGGTCAGGCAGGAGCTGGAGCTGGTCAGGCAGGCTGGAACTGGTCAGGCAGGCTGGCTGGACAGGCAGGCAGGCAGGCAAGTCAGGTCAGTGAAAAAACTCTCCAAAGTAGTCCAATGATTATAACCCATTCACTAAAAATCACCTACTTTTATACCTTTTTCACCCCATTCCCGAACATTCACGAACCAACCCCGCCATCTTGCTTTACAACAGGACCCACAGCCACCATATTGCTTTACAACAGGGCCGACAGCCGCCATTTTGCTTTACAACAGGGCCGACAGCCGCCATCTTGCTTTACAACATGCCCCACCCTTCCCGAACATGCCCGAACATGCCCGAACATACCCGAACCACGCCGCCATCTTGCTTTACAACATGGCCGACAGCCGCCATCTTGCTTTACAACAGGGCCGACAGCCGCCATCTTGCTTTACAACATGCCCGACAACCCGAACATGCCCGAACATCACCGAACCACGCCGCCATCTTGCTTTACAACATGGCCGACAGCCGCCATCTTGCTTTACAACATGGCCGACACCTCAACCAATCAAATTCATCCTCACACTTACAGCTCAACCAATCAAAAGCCTCGTTACAAACCATCAAGTTGTGACGTCATAGTTACATCCGGGTGAAAACTTTGCTATCTTGCTCAATGAGCACTACTGATATTTGACTGAAAATCTCTTCCGATTAGACGATATTATCAAAGTGCTAAATATTTAATATATTGTCTGTTCTCAAACGTCACCTACATATTTAAATGCGAATATTTTCTAATTAGATGATATTATAAAGGTGCTAAATATTGAATATATTGTCCTTTCTCCGACACGGTGTTACAGATATTTTAATTCGAATCTCTTCTAATTAGAGTAGATTATAAAAGTGCTAAATATTGAATATATTGTCTTTTCTCCGAAAAGGTTCTTGTGGAAATGCAACTGCGAATCTCTTCTATTTAGTATAGATTGTAAAAGTACTAAATATTGAATATATTGTATTTTCCCAGACGCCAGCTACATATGTAAGTGGGAATCTTTTCTAATTAGAGGATATTGTAAAGGTGCTAAATATTGAATATATTGTCTTTCTCGGACGCCAGCTAGATATTTAACTGCGAATCTCTTCTAATTAGATTATATTATCAAAGTGCTAAATATTCAATATATTGTCTGTTCTCAGACGACAGCTATATATTTATGTGCGAATCTATTCTAATTAGATAATATTGTAAATGTTCTAAATATTGAATATATTGTCCTTTCTCCGACACGGTGTTACAGATATTTTATTGCGAATATATTCTAATTAGACTACATTGTAAAAGTGCTAAATATTGAACATAGATGCTATTAAAGTAATTCACTTTTCTGCCTACTACGGAGTTTAGCAAAACTATCTGCACAATATTGCAATATGTTAAAGCATAGGAAATTTGAAAAGTATCTAAAAAAGCCAATCCTGCACCTAACTCAACGATCGCTAGACGACGTGCCTGGCTTAAACAAGCAATGACTTAATTGATAACATGCTGACATTAATAGAAACAATTGGTCACAATAAGAGAGATTAAACGGGATAATTCAAATAAGTACAATACATGCAATAAACAATAAAATAATCAAAATCAAACATAATTGGTCTGTGAAGCAGAGGTGGATATTTTCAGGATGTGACATGCTTCAACAGTTTGATAAATACGTACTTGTATTGCATGAAATCTTCTAATTTCTCAAAGTTGTTAAACAAACACAATAACAAATATATTCAAGATCTATGTGATCCGTTCAATTCGGAACTATACTTTTCTATAAGCATCGTTTCTTTAACATCCAATAAGGCTTGATTCTCATTTAGTACTATGTAAAAAGGGCAAACTTTAAATGAAGGGGTCAAATTACAAGCGTCTAGTCCGTCATTCATAATCCAGCCGTCGTCCATCAGAGAATATCCGCGTCCATAATCCAAAGACCTATTCCATATTCCATATAACAGTATTAGCACCAAATTCAAAAAGACAGTCATTGTATAAATAAACATAGGCTTGTTTCCTGCAAGAGAGAAGCGGTCAACAGTTTTCAATGATGCCGGCAAGACATCATGATGTTCCAAAAATATCAAATCCGTATCGCTGATCAGTATTCTTAATCCATAATATTCGTTGTAAAGTAGTCATCTAAAGAATGATGTATCTCAGTCACGCTTTGATTGTGACTGTTCATATGAGTACCATGAGGATCTTACATGGGTTCATACGGCCCCTAGCCCCGGGTTAAGCGGAATTAGACACAAGTTACGAAACGTAGCGCTATAGATCTTGCACGCTACGTTCGTATTTTGCTATCAGCATGCGATATGTATCGCCAAATTTGAGAAACTTTGAGTGGAGGCGCTTGGTTGAATAGCCCTGTTTTATAAGTTTCTGCAACACTGTTTTGTGACGCTGATTAAAATCATCACATTTAACACAGGATCTAGCAAATGCTACTAAGCGAGATATGTATACGCCATACGCAGGTCCCACTGGAATATTACTATCCAGAAAGGGATAGTTTACGATGTCGAAATTGTAATCATCTCTTTTGTCATAAAGTCGACGAGAGAGAATGCCCGCTTCATTTTTATAGAGATAGAGATCTCTATCTCTATCCATATGTGATATGACACACTGTCTGGTGTGTCGGCTGACCGGGAGATTACAATGGTTTTCATTATTAATCTGTTGCCTGTGAACAGTTAATCTAGATCTTAAATCTGTGGTTTGACCGATATACTGTTTTCCACAACCCTGACAAATCAGTGCGTATACAACATATTTACTGTCACATGACATGTTGAATTTAACCTCAAACATAGAATTTGTGTCATTGAATTTAATGCTCGGTCCTTCTACATGCGCCACATTTTGATATGTTACATTTCGCGACCCATACATGTAACTGGCTTTTAGAAAAACGAGTTCTTGTAAGAATCATCTTAAGATTTGGGGCTTGTCTCTTGCTATTAATAAAAGTTGAATTTTTAACAATATCTTTCATTCTAGCACTGTTGTTTAGAATAGGTAACGTGTTTAGCACTATCGGGAAAATGTGATTATTATTCGGGTTGTCTGTAGTGAAGAGAGGTATAACATTTCCGTTTGTGGCTTTAGCAGATGACTGACGAAGTTCGCCTACGGGCTGAGCATATGCCTTCCTTATTCCCTTATCAATAAGGCCCTCTGGGTAACCTCGAGAGATTAAAAAGATTTTCAGCTCAGTTAGCCGTAGCGCCCGAGTATTGTGATCTATCACGATAGTGCAGATTCGGCGTGCAATAGTGTAGGGGGTATTTTCTCTGGTGTGTCTTGGAGTGAAAGTGGAGATACAGTTGTGTGTCCGATGGTTTTCTGTAGATATCTGTGGTTATAGTTTCTTCAGAGTTCAAAATAAGAATATCTAAGAATGGAATGCTCGCGTCACTTGTTTCCATAGTAAAAGAAATCTGAGGATGAAGGGATTTCAGAATGTCATGCAATGACTCAAGTGAACCATTTTTAAGGGGCCAGAAAATGAAACAATCATCCAGAAATCTGCGCCAGTTTTCTTTGAATATCTGACCGAAATTATCTCCATAAGAGATGTTTATCTTGGCATATAGGGTCAGTTCCAGGTAACCCATAACCAGAGTTGCGTACACAGGTGCCACTTTGGTTCCCATAGCCGTACCAACGACTTGCATGTAAAAACGATCATTAAAACAAAACGAGTTGTTGTTCAAAATAAATTCCAAGCCATCCAAGATAAAATCTTTCTTAAAAGGACTGTAGAGCGTGGCAGGGAAATTATCGAGCCAGTACTTGACGGCTTCAAGGCCTAGGCTATGCGGAATGTTACTGTATAGACTGTTTACATCAAATGTAGCCATTTTAATTTCAGAGTCAACTTGATCTGGTAGGCCGTTTAAGAAATCCAAACTATCTCTTACATAGCTTTTGACATGGGTGATAAAAGGTCGGAGAAGGATATCTGTTAAATGGCTTATTCTTTGAGCGGGGAAGATGGTCAGGCTAAAGTTAAGGTCACGAGGTCGGGGAATTGTAAAGTGTTCCGATTTTTGAATTTGGATAGCCTGTTTTATTTCTTTAAACTTGTGAATCTTAGGGAGACCGTATAAGTTACTGCTATTAGATTCAAATTTGGTCAAATACCCTATTTCCTTTCTAGTTAAAATGGCTTCGTCTTCCTAACATGTTTGCGAGGATTCGTTAATATTTGGTTGTCGAGGTTAGAATCTTCTTCCTTGTATATGTTTTCGTCGTTAATCATTTAAATCCGTTAAATCCGAGTTTGCTAAAAGATCCTTGGTAGCAGATTTCTGGTGCGATGATATGTTGGACCGCGAATTCGATGAAGATGTTAAATGGATGTTATTCAAATTGTCTATGAATAATTCCAAGTCATCATCATCGCTGGTGCGGGGTCGAAAAGTAGACACATTTCTAACTCATTTCATCACCATAATTACTGGAGTTAGGCATTAACTCGCACATTCTAAGCTTTTTGCTAAAAGCTCGGATATCTTTGGATGGATCATCTGGATTTGGCGCTAAACCCAGCTTGAGTATATTAGTTTGTTCTTCAGTTAAGGTTAATGAAGATAAATTATTTACCTTTGGAACTGGTTGTTTTGATACCGGTTCCTCTTCCGTGGACCGCGGTTCTCTAAAAAAATGATTATTGTCAGAATATGATTGTTCAGTGTTATTTGAATTGTCTGATCTATTCCTGAATTGTCCAATAAAGACTGTGCCTTTTGGGTGGTCCAGATGATTGACACCTGGAGGTACAGGGTTGGAACTTGGTGAAGAGGTATGCTGATACGGTCTTCTCCCTCGATTTGTTGTGGGTCGTTCAGGGTCTGGTCTTCGAATTGGTCTCCTATCTGCAATACCTTATATACAGTAAAAATATACTATGACGTATGATACGCTCTGCTGACTTGTAATAAGTCATTTGCCTTGTCATTTTCGCTCAAATTGTTCAGTTTTATACCATTTTAATGTACGCGTTCAGATCTTTCGAATGTCGGGCATAATATTTAGAAATTTTCAAATGTAACATAGAACAACTACACCGATAACATATGTTGCCATGCAGGACTATGCACATATACCCCCCCCACCCCTTGGACGGGGCGACTATGGCATCCAAAATGCATTATCTCGGACATCAACACCAATTTACTTACTCAACATGATATTTCCCAACGTAAAACTCGTCGACAATATTAAATACTGTGAATAGGTAACAATTATTTGCGTCTCGGCAATTATTTAGAAGATTTTGAGAGAATTTTCGATATTTTCCAAACGGAGGAAAGTACAAATTTAACATCAATTCGACAATAATTTCAGTTATTTTTACATATTCCGTGCCTACCTGATATGGTTTAGAAGCTAGAAAGGGAGATTATAATTCGGACATTTGCTGCGAACCCATCGTCATGGCTATTTCGATAATATTTGAGGTTTTATCTCGAAATGTCGATTTCTGATGGTAAAACTCACTAAAACAAAGATGGGGTAGGGGGAAGTGGAGGAACGGATATCCAACGAAAAGGCCCTTATATGGCAAGTGTGATATACCAGTGTACTCGTATACTCTCGCAGACTATTATGCGCCAGCAACACTTTTTCCATAAAATACACCTTAATCATACGGGAATTACTCAATATGATATTTCCCAACGTAAAACTCGTCGACAATATTAAATGCTGTGAATAGGTAACAATTATTTGCGTCTTAGCAATTATTTTAGAAGATTTTGAGAGAATTTTCTATATTTACCAGACGAAGGAAAGTACAGATTTAACATCAATTCGACAATAATTCTAGTTATTTTTACATATTCCGTGCCTATCTGATATGGTTTGGAAGCTAGAATGGGAGATTATAATTGGGACAATTGCTGCGAACCCATCGTTATGGCTATTTCGATGATATTTGAAGTTTTATCTCGAAATGTCGATTTCATATGGTGAAACCCACTAAAACAAAGATGGGGTAGGGGGAAAGGGGAGGAACGGATATCCAACGAAAAGGCCATTATGTGGCAAGTATGATATACTAGTGTACTCTTATACTCTCGAAGACTATTATGTGCCAGCAACACTTTTTCCATAAAATACACCTTAATCATATAGGAAGTTCTCATCATGATATTTCCCAACGTCAAACTCGTCGACAATATTAAATGCTGTGAATAGGTAACAATTATTTGCGTCTTAGCAATTATTTTAGAAGATTTTGAGAGAATTTTCTATATTCACCAGACGGAGGAAAGTACAAATTTAAGATCAATTCGACCATAATTCCAGCTATTTTTACATATTCCGTGCCTATCTGATATGGTTTAGAAGCTAGAAGCTAGATTATAATTCGGACAATTGCTGCGAACCCATCGTCATGGCTATTTCGATAATATTTGAAGTTTTATCTCGAAATGTCGATTTCATATGGTGAAATCCACTAAAACAAAGATAGGGTAGGGAGAAAGGGGAGGAACGGATATCCAACGAAAAGGCCATTATGTGTTATGTGGCAAGTATGATATACTAGTGTACTCTTATACTCTCGCAGACTATTATGCGCCAGCAACACTTTTTCCATAAAATGCACCTTAACCATACCTGGATACCTGGATCTTGAGCGTCAAGTCTGATAGACTTCTCTGCTCCTCCTGCCCCTGAATTGCTTGTTCTGCTTCCGGTTTGTTTCTACCATCCGTCTTTATATATGTCTGTCCTTTGAGTTCTCGCAATGTCTGCCGAACTTATGTTTGAATACGTTAAGGGATCTGGCAGTTACAGTATCGTCCGGTAGTGCATTCCATGGGTTAACCACCCTGAATGCAAAGGAGTTGCCGCGAACATCAAGTGTGTGACTTCTTTTGTAGAGCGATAAGCTATGCCCTCGAGTGTATCTGGTAAATTGCCTGTTCAATAAGTCACATTTCGCAATGTCAATGTTTTTTTTAGAATTTTGTACACCTGGATGATGTCCCCGTTTTGTCTACGGTATTCTAAGGTGGGGAGGTGTAGCCTCTGCAATCTTCTGTGATACGGCAAATGAGCCAGATTTGAAATCTTGTTGGTCGCCCTTCTTAGCACACGCTCAATTTTGTCCCTGTCACACTCAAAACCCCCCGTTTTGATGCGCACTATGGAGCGCACTAAACTCTTGTAGAGTGTCACGAAAATTTCAGAGATCAGGATTTAAATATCAATGTTCTCTTAATTATCCCCAGTGTTTGGTTCGCTTTGTTAACCAAGGGGTTGGTGTGGGATCTAAATTTCAAGTCATTGTTAAGGAGAACACCCAAGTCGCTTTCCTCAGTTGTAATACCCAATGTTATAGACCCTGATTGGCCATTGATGTGGTATTCGGTTGCAAGGTTTCTGTTTCCAATGTGCATTACAGAGAGTTTGGTAAGGTTAGACGGGAGTTGCCAATCTTCAGAGCATTGTTGTGCACGACCGACATCTTCCTGGAGTTCCTCACATTCTCTAGTGTTACGCACAGCCTTGTACAGCTTAGTGTCATCTGCAAAGATTTTGCAACAGCAATGACGAGCATCGGGTAAGTCATTAATGAATATTAAAAACAGAAGTGGTCCCAGAACACTACCCTGCGGGACTCCACTCGAGACATTTGTCCAGTTAGAAAAAAGCACCATCGATACAAACTCGCTGCTTCCTGTCTGTGAGAAAGAATTCCAATTCAGAACTCACCCAGTGATACCGTATGCCCCTAGTTTCTTGATGTGGCAGCTTGTCAAAAGCTTTACGAAAGTCTAAAAGCACAACGTCGACAGGGGTCCCTTCGTCAATAAGTTCGGTAAGGTCATCCATAAACTCCAAGAGATTAGTGATACAGGAATGCCCTGAACGGAAGCCATGTTGGTGTGTGTTGAAAAGATTATTAGTTTCCATGTGATCAACCACCACTTTCCTAATTAGGTGCTCCATAATTTTACCAATAATGGAAGTTAGACTGATTGGTCGATAGTTTCCTGGATCACTTTTATTTCCTTTCGTAAAGATGGATGAAACATTTGCCTGTTTCCAGTCCTCAGGCACTTTACTTTCCTGAAAAGACTTATCAAAGATAATCTTAAGGGGGTGTACTAAGGAGTCTACCAGTTTGATCAAAATAGACGAGTGGATACCGTCAGCACCTGGAGCTTTGTTGGGGTTAAGCATAAGAATTAACTTCGTGATGGCATCCTCAGTTATACTAAGGTCAGAACAACCAATACCATGGTACTTATCTTCCATCACAGGTATTTTGTTCGTAGCCTCAGTAGTGAAAATACTGAAAAAAAACTTGTTGAGTTCCTCGGCTTTGTCTAGATCCTCACTAGCTAAAGTTCCGTCATCCTTTTTCAAATCACTGACACCACGCTTGACCTTCAGATTGCCATTAACATATCTCCAGAATGATTTGGGATTTTTGCTCACTTCATCATCAATTTTGGCTTCATGGTCTCTGCGAGCATAACGTGTAACATTTGCGGACTTATTTCTATGGACTCTGTAATTCTGATAGTCTTGTTCCGGACCTGATTTCTTGTATTTTCTCCATGCAACTTTTTTGTCCTTGACTGCCTGTCTAGCATCAGGCGTTATCCACTGTGGTCTTGGCCTCCTGTTGGGATTAGGTTTACATTTGGTTACATGAGTTTTGACACATATGTCTAAATAGGTTTTGAACACACTCCAGGCCTCATCAGTATCCTTGTCAGCCAGTTCCTGATCCCAGTTGATAGCATTAAGGTCATTCATCGTAGATGGTATGTCGGCTTTGTGATACAAATATACTGACTTAGAACTCAGGTTGGCAAAGCTCTCAGCTAGAAAATTCATTTCAATGACAGCATGATCACTTTTACCTAATGAAGCATCGACATGGAAGCTGGATATAAACTCATCTGAGTTGGTGATGACAAGATCTAGAATACTGGGGTATTGTCCCTCTCTAAATCTGCTTTGTTGGTCCATAACCTGGAATAGGTAGTTGTCGCGTAAGGATTCAAGAAATTCTGTTTTACCAATCTCCAATGTACGAGTTGTCACAGCGAAACAGCTCACCAGTTACCAATATACGAGTTGTCAGAGCATTTCCATCATAGCTCTCTAGATTTGTATCTAATACCGCTTTTGCCGGTGCTAGGGGCCGTGTGGTGATATCATCCAAGTTGCCACATGAACAGGTACAATAAAAGCGTACCTGAGATACAACACATATCACGAATCGTTAGATTCTTGGTATGTGCTTTAGAATAGGTTTACCAGAAGACTATTCTGTGAAGTCATATGACGCAGTCAGTATGTCGGCACCTCTTCCCACTTCCCTTATATGTGTTGTAATTTTTACCTGTATATGGCGAGATTCTGCTGGTGGACGTTTCGTCCCCGAGGCCCGCCCCCTGTACAGACCTTTTGGTATTTGATATATGTTGGCATTTGTGGGAAGTTGATGCTGGGTCGACATCGGGCCTTTTGTGTTAAATGCCGTCATTTACATCTGACGACGATACAGCTCACCAATCTTCAATGTACGAGTTGTCACAGCGAAACAGCTCACCAATTACCAGCATACGAGTTGTCAGAGCATTTCCATCATAGCTCTCTAGATTTGTATCTAATACCGCTTATGCCGGTGCTAGGGGCCGTGTGGTCATATCATCCAAGTTGCCACATGAACAGGTACAATAAAAGCGTACCTGAGATACAACACATATCACGAATCGTTAGATTCTTGGTATGTGCTTTAGAATAGATTAACCAGAAGACTGTTCTGTGAAGTCATGTGACGCAGTCAGTATGTCAGCACCTCTTCCCACTTCCCTTATATGTGTTGTAATTTTTTCCTGTATATGGCGAGATTCTGCTGGTGGGCGTTTCGTCCCCGAGGCCCGCCCCCTGTACAGACCTTTTGGTCTTTGATATATGTTGGCATTTGTGGGAAGTTGATGCTGGGTCGACATCGGGCCTTACAGACTAGTCTTTTGTGTTAATTACCGTCATTTACATCTGACGAAGATACAGCTCACCAATCTCCAATGCACGAGTTGTCACAGCGAAACAGCTCACCAATTACCAGTATACGAGTTGTCAGAGCATTTCCATCATAGCTCTCTAGATTTGCATCTAATACCGCTTATGCCGGTGCTAGGGGCCGTGTGGTCATATCATCCAAGTTGCCACATGAACAGGTACAATAAAAGCGTACCTGAGATACAACACATATCACGAATCGTTAGATTCTTGGTATGTGCTCTAGAATAGGTTTACCAGAAGACTACTCTGTGAAGTCATGTGACGCAGTCAGTATGTCGGCACCTCTTCCCACTTCCCTTATATGTGTTGTAATTCCCACTGAATTTTGAGAAAGTTAAAATCTTCAACCACAAGCAGGTGGGAACAATTAATTGAATAAGCCTTGTTGATCAGAGTGTTGAGTTGAGCTTTGTTTTCAGGATCGGAGGAAGGGCTCTTGTAAATATTGCCCAGTAACAGTGTACCAGATCCACCCCGTTTAATGATACACCACACAGATTCGAGAAAATTTGATTCTGTAAGATCAACACAGGGAACAGCATGAAGACAGGAACCCACCAAAGTCAAAACACCTCGACCGTCAGTAGAAAAGTTGTCAGGAACAAATAATTCGTAACCTTCGATAGAGATCTCTGCTTTATCAACAGAAATGCTGGCGTGTTTAGGTTTCACTTCAGTTCATCCCTTTTATTAAGTAGCCCATCAGCGTTGGTGTAGATCACTTTGAGAGAGTTTTTAACATCAGTAATCTGAGAGTGCACAAAAGAGAACGTACATACATTATTTACATCAACCTATTCTGTCTGGGTCACGACCTTCCCTTCCCTGATCATAACTCTCTCCCCTGCTGCTCTCCTTGCTCGGACCTCCTGGCGTAGCCTGTAGTTTTTCTCTCGTTCCTTCTGTGCGAGGTCTGGCACTACATAGATGTTCTTCATCGAATCCATGACACTGTCCCTCAGGCTCTTGGCATTTGACAGAATCTTCCTCCTAAAAGCAAAGTCATGAAAGCAAACTTTAACTAAGCGAGGTTTCTCGTCGAGCTTAGCACCAATCCTTTCAATGGACACTATTTCTCCTTTGAATTTGGTCATGTCCTCACCAGATATTTCATTTATAATGCGTGTCACAGCAACCATGTCTTTGGATTTTGATTCTAGAAAGTCCCTGCCATCTGACTCGCAAAGACCTTGAAATATTAAATTGCTCCTCTTAAGGTCACTTAGTTTGGATTCGGATACAGCTTCCTCAACCAGTTTTTAGATGATCACCAGATGATGGGCTGTTCAAATCACTGTTCAAATCACTTTTCGTCCGTGGTCAATCCGTTCTTAAACATTTTTTGTTATCGCGATTTCTCAGGAACTACTGCATGGATCTTTCTCAAATTTGGTACACAGGTTCCCCTTGGATTTTCCCATGAAACTTTGTTATAGCGATTTCTCAGGAACTACCGAATGGATCTTCTCAAATTTGGTACACAGGTTCCCCTTGAGATCTACTTGTGCGAGATATCTTCTCTGGCCCGATTAGAAAATCCAATATGGCCACCATGCAGCCATCTTGGATTTCCCCATGAAACTTTGTTATCGTGATTTCTTGAGAAGTACTGCATGGATCTTTCTCAAATTTGGTACACAGTTTCCCCTTGGGGTCTAGTTGTGCAAGATAGCTTTTTCGGTTAGATACGAAAATCCAATATGGCCACCAGGCGGCCATCTTAGATTTCCCCATGAAACATTGTTATCGTGATTTCTCCGGAGCTACTGCATGGATCTTTCTCAAATTTGGTACACAGGTTCCCCTTGAGGTCCAGTTGTGCAAGATGTCTTTTCTGGTCCGATTCGAAAATTCAATATGGTTACCAGGCAGCCATCTTGGATTTCCCCTTGAAACTTTATTATCGTGATTTCTCAGGCAAAACTGTGTGAATCTTTCCCAAATTTGATACACAGGTTCCCCTTAGGTCCTAGTTGTGCAAGATACCTTTTGAAAATCCGATATGGCCACCAGGCGGCCATCTTAGATATCCCCATGAAACTTTGTTATCGTGATTTCTCAACAAGTACTTCATGGATCTTTCTCAAATTTAGTACACAGGTTCCCTTGTGGTCCAGTTGTGCAAGATACCTTTTTTGGTACGAGAGTCGGCGGATCAAACGGTGGGGCATATTCTATATATTTACTATAGAGAATATCCATACCTTCACTTTCTATATCAAGGAGTTCAAATGATTCCGAATTAAAATGTATTTCTTCAAATTTTAAATCAGTTTACTTTACTCCATGCCGTTGCAAGTGAACTGCCCTACTATCTCGTCTGCCGACAGGCCGGCTACACAAAGAGATGCACTCTTGTGACACAACGTCACAACTCGACAAGTGTAGATTACTGCGTGTTTTGATCCAAGGAAGATTCAGATACTTTCAAAGTTTCAACATTACTGCACGGACAGGATCCCTTCACTAGTATTAAGTTTGTATCATCTTATTATTTTCGAGCATGGTATCTTAAAAGAGATATCTCAAACTAGCCCAGTAAACAGAACAGAATTAGCATTCGTTCCTAATTATAAAATCTTAAGTATGTTTCATAGCTCATACCAAAGTGTCAAAGAGATTTGTATTCGCTTCCAGTACCCAATGATGACACGTGCAAAAAAATACTACAAAACGAAGACGAAAGATCCTCTGGACATTCACTTTCAGACTTTGCTCAGTTCATTTGTACTATAACAGCCGGCATCAAGTACAGTTTCTCAAAATCTTGAAACTCCTGAAACTTAGGAAGATAATATCTGGATGTGACTGGGCTACTAGGATTATCTATACGAGTATTAATGTCTCTAACCTGCTCCTGTAGCTCCTGGATGTCTTTTGCCATCGCGTTTTGTCTGTTCTCCATGTTCTTGTTCACTGATAGCATCTGTTTCACTCCGGGGAGTGCTCGAGTATAGCCGGAACAGAACCACATTACATTTTCAGCTTGAAGCTCTTTTTGGGTGTTCAAGATGTTGTAGAATTCAGTAGAAACTTCGGTACATTTCAGGCAAACCCACCATGAACAAAAATCGCAAGCCATTACTTTGTCGTTGGGGCAGATCTTCTTACTGCAGACACCACACGCAGACGAACCGGTATCCAAGAACGCCATTTTTGTTGTTGTCGTGCTGTTGTTGCGCAGCGGTACAAAACGGATATTTTACAGAGGGATAGGGCAAAATAAGCTCAACAAGGGTTTTAAGCGAACCAATACAGTCTGTATTCACTTGTATGTAAGAGATCGGTTATCTCTGTGGGCTAACAGTTGACTATTTTAAATCTGAAAAGCCCAATTCCCAAAGCGAAAAAGAAGCGTGACCATTCAAACCGGAAGCGGAAGTTCATCATATAGGAAGTAGTCCATAGTTTCGGATTATTGATCCCCCCCCCCCCCGGATATGACCACATGATAATTATACTTCCTTTTTTGGTAACCAGTAATTATAGTACCAAGCTTCTGGATACTACCATTCCTTCAAAATGACATATGCGAATGGGTAACTCGGTTGAGCTATATGGCGAGTCGGGCCGCGAAGTCAACCTTCGTCAGCCTCAATTTCGTACGTTTTTCAGGTGTCTAAACATATGGGTATGTTACATATGGAATATGTGACAAAAAACGATATGGTTGACCTACATTTTGAATGTTTTTTTATCTCGCTTCGAGACGGGGAACACTGGGAAGAAATCTTATTGAAATCGATTGTCAGGATTTTCCAGGAAATGAACCAAATATGACGTATTTTGGGTCATTTCAATAGATTTTCCAGAACATATGGAGTACGTTCCGAGGAGAAAAAATTTATCCCGGGTTAAATTTGCATAACTGGCTTGTATGCTGAATTAATGGTATGAGCATTCCCGTGAAGAAAATATATACTTTTATAGGGGTTTTCTGGATGGTTTGGCAACTCAGAAAGACGGAAGGCTATACCAAGGGTATATTTCCAGCAACGATGGGTCTACTGTGGACTGCACCCATAAAACTACATCACTGCCATATGTGGCTCTCACGCCTTTCCATTAATGGCTTTCCTTCAGTCCTTGATATTTTTTCACGATTGGGAAACGATTAGGCGCGAATCATTCGCTAACTTCTATCTTTTTAATGTTTTTAACTGAATCGTTTATCTGTAAACGATCCGTCCGTATCGATCGATCCTTTGGTGCAAGACTATAGAGGCCTTCATCATGAAACGAGGCAGACGTCGCGACGCCTGGTTCATAAGTCCTATAGTTTAATTCAATCACAATTGAAAAATTGAAACAGTTATGCAAACAGAGGAAGATTCTTCCTGTATTTCCGGACACCATTAATTTTGGGTACCGGTATTTTAGTTTCGAATGCTGTCGATTTTCACAGCCACAGGATTATTTCAAATTAATGACTGTAATTCCAACAGGAAGCTTAGAGAACATGCACTGTTTGGATATAGAGAGGCTGCATAAAACGCACATGTCACTTTGGGCTGTCCGGAGATGTTTTTGATACAACCTTTGCTGCTTCTTTGTGAGTATTCAAAGAGATTGAAAATATCATCATCGTCTTCATATTAAATTTCACATCTTACTTGATATCTCATGCAATATATATATGTTTACTGCATACAGACACAGGCGGCAAGTTTCCACGTATTAACTGAGATCCCGTCGTCGGTAGTATGACCGGTATGATGTTCAGTCATATATAACTGAATGCGACGTTAAACCTTAATTCTCTCTCTCTCTCTCTCTCTCTCTCTCTCAGTGATATATAAACTAATTAATGACAAAGCCAAATGATGCCAGCTTTGATTTCGGGAAACATGTGTCGATTTCAATAAACATTAGCATTTCAATAAACCTTCGCATGATACATCATCCTGGATTCGTGAATAATTTGCCAAACTTTTCTATTTCATTCATGAGGCTCTGTAGAAGCCCTTAACCCTATCTGGCCTGGGGTTTTGGGACCTGTCCTGGCCTGGGGGGGGGGGGGCGAAATGGCCCCCTTAATTATTTTTCTTACCTCTTGAGCTAGGGGGCTGAAACTTACCAGAAAATGTAAAAAATTCCAAGATGGTCGCTTTGATGACGTCACAGTGGCGTCATTTTCAAAAACGACATGTTTGATCGATTTCTCGGTCAAATTTTTCGAAACTGCATGATAAATTAACAAATATTAATGTGATGTGAAATAAAATAGTTTTGTCCACTTTCCCTCGCAGTAAAGCAGAAATGTTGAAGAAATATGACAAAAACATCACTTTTCTGGTACCTCATGTGGCCGCTATCTTGGGTTTACCCATGATCCTCAGCCCGTGGGTTTATGAAAATAGGCTCAACATGACCCCAATATGATAAACTATAAAGTCACGGAGCCCAGGGCAGATAGAGATAACATCGCATCGACTCTCAACGTCCCAATGTGGTGTTAAGTATCGACATGAAGGCCCTTAGCACTGCAATGGTCTTTACGATGTTAAGAGTCAGCCATGTCGATATTTTGGCCATTTGGGGCTTTGCGTGTCGGTTGCGTAGGATCGCACTTCATTGTATCAATGCGTCAACGCCAATCTTTTTGTACACAGTGAAACATTTAATAGGACAACAAAATCAACACATTTGGGTCAAGTATGGCCCACATTTCCCCAAAGAAATTCCATGCGCATGCGAAAATGCCCTTTTTCTACTAGTTTTCGGGTGTGAATGCGTGTACCACTGAACCTACGACACAAATGACCCTTTACACGTCCGTTCAGCTCCACTTGCCAGTAGTCACCAATATGGGCTAGTGATTCACTTTACAAAAATTCACTCACATGCACCCATTCCAACTCTAGCTGCGATTTCGCTACTACTGATGACTGCTCAGATAACGTCACAATCATGTCACTTCTGCTCCATGGTCCACCACGATGTCCAAGGTCAACCCACCACACTTCCTTCTCATTTCCTGTCATGAAAAGGGCAATTGCAATATTTGTTATTTATATAATTATCATGTATACGCCCGTCGATAGACAAGGTCGTATATTGCGTGCATCTGTCTGTCTGTCTGTTAACTGTTGCTTTTCCGTGTGATATCTCCAGCTCCATGTCATGGATTGGTACAAACATTTGGGTATACCTTACCCGTGGATCAATAAGGAACCCTCTTCATTTTTAGATCAAACGGTCAAAGATCAAGGTCCCTCTCATTGTAAATACAGTAAATCGTTGAAAAAAATTCACACAGTTCAGACTTGATGTGGATTGTGATGACAAAGAATTCTAACCCTTTTGATTTTTACCCCCCTGCCTAGTTTGGTTGAAGGACACAGCCTGCTTGTCCATCTGTCCATCTATCCATTTGTCTTTGATAACTTGTTAAGGATTGCATCTAGTCTCTCCAAATTGCACATATGCAAGTGCAGATTTACTAGAAACGTGTCCAGTTTGATTGACCGTTGACTATTTTATCAAAGTCACAATTTAGTTATTGCAGTATCTCGAGGGATTATGACCCGGCTTACCAAATTAACATTACAGTACATATGCAACTGGGGATTGATTAGAAGCCTATTCTAATTGACCGATTTCATCAAGGTCAATTTCTATTTCTAGTTGATACAATATGTCTAAAGGGTTATAGTTAGGCCGGCACGGGTGTATTTTCAAGCCCAAAAGGCTCTTGTTACTCGTTGGTCCATGCGAGTATTCTCAACGTGTCCCCAATCGAGCAAATTACCTGTCAGGATTCAGCTTTCAACAGCTTTCAATGAATCACAATCAAAGCCATACTACACAAGAAATCGGCTCGGAAGTGTTCAGGGATCACCAATAGTAAGCATTACTGGAAATAATTTACTGTTCTGCTTTGAAAGAAAGTAGCTTCAATTATTATCATATAGTCGCTTTTAGTGCGAATAAAAAATATCTTTATTATTGACACCGAACATATTATTGGCTGGGCTAGTTTAAGGATTTGACGCTTGTACAGTGTTTTGTACTATGCGACTAACTTATTATTAGCCCTGGACAAGATCTTTTTTGACAGGTCGTGGAAAGCTGTGTTTCGTGGATCAATTGTTTAGTAGGACAATCATTTCCATCAACCAGATTTAAGTCTGGAAATCATCAGTAAACATTTGTCTTCATACGTTAAAAACACGTTTGGAACATTTGTTCAGACATTGCGATATTAACTGGCATCCATGTCAATATTACATTGCAATTTTACGGGCCGTCATTTCGACTCGTAGCGTCGCATTGTGATGATAAGGGCTTCTACAAGCCGCACATTGATTTTAAGGTGTCGCGCAGCATCATCAGAGAACGCCTTCCTTGATGGAGATATTCTAGACGTGGCCCCTACTCCTTCGCACGGCTGGACAGTTTGTTAGCAGATGGATATATGTTATGCTACAATTTTCGAGGGAAGTGTAGTTTCAGGGGTGTCGGATCAGTTCTTGATCAAATCAATTATCGGACATGTATCCCATGTGAACGTGTTATGCTCGAAATGACAGGAGAATCAAATCATTTCGGATTGTCATGTCTTGCATTGATTTTCTAAACATAATTGTTTGATCATAACTTTGGTTAAACGTACAGAGATCCATTCTGCTAAAGCGCAGCATGACTTGCCGACTAATGGCCAGGCAGTAGTAATCTAGGTGAAGATCCCCGGGAATAACCAAGATAACCCTGACTTTGCTGAGGAGAGTGTATACATGCCTAAACAAACTGTCAGGGAAACTGGGGGTGCCTAATCAGGAAATCAAACGCAGAATAGAATCAGAGATTGCTTAGATGTTTGACCCCTCCTCACTCCAGGACTAGAACATGACATTGTACATCTACATAATAGTTACCATTCATCGGGTAAGTATCAAACTTCTTCGCCAACTATAGTCATGGAGTTCAAATCCGGACAAGAATGAACCTGTCCTGTATAGCATATATTAATATCGACGATAAAGAACTATAACTGGAGAGAAATCATCGAAACAGGCAACAAACCTGACAGTGCATACCTTCATGCTAACAATCATCTAGTCAGTAACATTCAAACGTCTTAGCAAATTAATTAAGGAGATGCAGTCCGGACACGAATGTACTAGAGCCTTCGTTGGATAAAAATTTGAATGAATTTTCGAATTTGTCAATTAAATGGTAACGGAGATATGATCTGGACAAGTATATTAATGTTCACGATAAAGGTCCACAACTCTGGGGGAAATTATCGAAACGGATAAAAAAAATCCCAACAGTGCACATCTGGAAGATACGAAGAATCTTCCATGCAAGTTTCTACGCTGTTCGTCAATTGGTAACAGAGATATGGCCCGGACAGGCATATATTGATATGGACGATTAAGTGCCATATCTCTAGGGAAAATAATATAAATGAGTAAACTGCAGGACAATGCACTCTTACATAATACTAAGCATTCACTACCAAAATTTCAATTACTCTGAAAATGATAAGGGATATACAGACCGAACAACAGTGTACTATAGCATATATATTGAAGTTGTTATTAAATGGATATATTGTGAAAAATCACCGAAAGGGATACAAACAAAAATGACAGGGTACATCTACAAAGTTCCACGTAAGGTTTTAAGTTGTCTATCGAATATTAACCGAGATATGCGCCAGACAAGCATATATTTACGTTGATGTTAAATTAATAACTCTGGGAGAAATCATCGAAACTCCTGACAGTGCATATCTGCAACGTGTTAAGCATCTTCAAAACAAGTTTCAAATTTGTCAATCAAATTGTAACGGAGAAATGGGCCGGACAAGCATATATTGACGTTAACGATAAAGGGCAATAATTCTGAGAAAAATCATCGAAACCCACGACAAAACCTGACAGTGCACATCTGCAAAATACTGAGCAGCTTCAAGCAAGTTTCGGAGTTGTCGATCAATAGTGATTGAGATATCATCCGGACAAGTTTGACCGTACGGACGGACGGATGAAGAAAGCGATTTCTGTGTGGGGTGCACAATCAAGTACCTGGCTTTTACAGAACTCTGTCCAACGTTTGGATAAGTGTATAAAGTATCTGACTAAATCGGCTCTTGTATGAGCGAGTGTCTGTCATCTACAACCTAGGCATCATTTAGTTCTGGCTTCTGGACATCCGGCGAAAATCAATGACGCTATAGACGAACAACGGTTTGAGATCTGAATTCGATATCCTGTGTAATGATGCTGGGCTGGAGGTTGGTTATTTTGCCAATGAAACCCTATCAAACGGCTCTCAAACTATTCTGATAGGGGCCCCTGCACATCCTAGCTTCAGTATGACTAAACCCAAGGAAAATAATGGTAAGACAGATCCGGGAATCTTAGTGCAGATTACTCGGCCGAGTCTCCAATAAATCGAAATGCACGTCGAGATATGACTGAAATAGTGTCGAAAACGAAGTTAATTGATATTCACTCACTCACTGGATCGAAATGCACGAAGACGATTTTCAATCCAAATAAGAGATATATTTCTGAGAGCAAAGTAAGCCCCTGACATCGGATGATGGAAATTTAGCACCGAATTCTCTGTTGAATAATTTTAAGATTTCTAAGGGTGACCACCGCGGGTGCCTCGCGTGTTCAATCTTTTATACTCCAGCTTCAGTTAGTTCGTCGTTAACTACCTACCTGGCATGAGGGGGGGGGGGGCTACCAAGCTTTCTGCGCTATCTCCGGAACGACAAAAAATAGAGGGCTGAAACTCCGTGACTTTATCATATTGGGGTCATTTTGAGCCTATCTGCATAACCCCCCAAGCAGAGGATCATGGGTAAATTCAAGCCGGCGGACACCTGGGGTACTAGAAAAGTGATGTTTTTGTCATATTTCTTCAAAATTTCTGCTTTTCCGCGATGAAGAGTGGGCAAAAACTATTTTATTTTACATCACATTAATATTGACTAATTTATCATGCAGTTTTTGCGGAGAAATTTCACAAATAAAAAATTCGGAAAATCTGACCGAAAAATCGACCCCAAAATGCCGTTTTTTAAAATGACGTCACTGTGACGTCATCAAAGAGGCCATCTTGGGTTTTTTACATTTTCTGGTAGAGCTTGATCCAAGGGTATAGTGTAGTGAGTTTCAGCCTTCTAGCTCAACGGGTAAGAAAAATAATTAGTGGACGGGGGCATTTCGCATCCCTTCCTACAGGCCACGACAGGTCGCAAAAAGCCCAGGCCAGATAGGGTTAGATGATCTTAGTTGTTCTACTACAAACTGTATTTATTCAGTTTCCTGTAAGAAGTGTGGTGAACATTATGTTGTCAGGACCACTCAAAGACTCCATCTGAGGGTGAATGATCACAGAAAATCCGTTAGGAAAAAGCAATTGCTTGTAGCTAAACATGTTTCTGATCCCGCTCATGGCTTGGACAACTTTAGTATCCATATCATAGACATCGTATACCCATCTAACATCTACAAGATCTGCCATCTTCCCCCCTTTGGATTTAAGACTAAGATCCGGTGGCGCGAGCTACTCTGTGAGTCAGCGTTTCCGTATGATTTGAATGATAATGTCAAAGGCTCGACATTGTTGCAAGCCATCATTCAAATATATCCAATATTACCCAGCTATTTAACCCCACCAACGGAGACATCGCAGCCATGGTTGGCGAAATTTTAATAGTGCTTTGATTCACGCTCATATCAATTTAAATTACTTAGTCGGTTTAACTAACACACCCAGCAGTATACATAGCTTGTGAACAGTCCTGTATGCGTTACCTCTGAGAGCTTGAAATCTAATAGCAAGTGATATACAGCCATCTGTGTCTTCAGAAAATATAACACCTCTCTCGATCACTACAGATTGTCAAGATATAGCATATTTTCGACTGTTTCATCCAGTGAACATAATCAAAACATCCCGAGACCGGCTTTCTTGAAACTCATCTAGTTGGATAAAGAACTGGACATAATTAATTCACTACGAATCCTGAATGATCCAGAGATACGCAACGCTGTACCAAACTAGTTTAAGTTCACAGAACCCCCTTGCATTTTATATAAGTGTACTAAATCTAAAGCCACCATAATATTCAATTACTTTAATGCCGCCAAGAAGTTTGGCGGGAACTTATACACGTCTGGGGGCTATAGTTTTTATTGTGAATCGTCGAGCTTTATCTATACACCATGCAAACATATTGTGACTGGTAACCTTGAGTGATGACCTAAATATACTATTGATGAAGGAACCTAAATATTGAGAGCCGAACGGAATAAACCTGAAGGCCGACCAGAAGATAGTCCTGACTGCACTAGTAGAGTATGTTACTGAGTAGTCTCGCTGATTGGCTGGACCTCACCAAGAACAAGGTCGTTGAAACGATCCGCCTTATTGACAGAACAAGTACTGAGAAACCTAAACTCACAAGAAGTTTTAGCAAAACTCCAGAGTAAATTCGTCATGGTCCCAGCAGCCAAAGCTCCAAATAATATATTCATCTGTAAATATTAATGTTTATACTATACTAGGTATTGCTCATAACGATATACCAAAAGTGTACTGGACCCCTAAAATGTATAAATCACCATAACTAGATTCATAGCTGGCCCTTCAAGAAGGAAAAGCATTTGAGAAAGGTATTGCCCCATTCTTTCTAAAAACTAAAACATTTCTAAATGTATGTGGATATTGAAAAATTCAAAAGGTCTTAAGGAAGAACTTAATGTTGAAGGTCACATACCGTACAGACATGTATCCACATGGGATATCTCTACTCTGCAAACAATGCAATCCCTCATCAGGACGTTATAGACCGTCTAAATTCCTTACTAGTATCTATGTTCAAGAAAACTGATCGCGATATGTTAACCCTATCTGGTCTGGGTTGTTTGGGACCTGCCCAGGCCTGGAGAGGTCCATTACCACGGTTCTTAATCGAGCGTTGTCTTTCAACCGAAGCCGTTGTCTTTTGTTGTCGAATGTTTAGTCTCATGAAATCATGTTTTTTCTACTGCATTCGTCCATGCAGCTGGACAGACAATGACACACATATATCAGTCAGCACGACATGTAGTGCGACGTCAAATTTACCTCAGTTAAATTTTCAAAGACTGAGTGTATGACGGTATGATTGCTGTGTGTCCAGCTAGACAATCAGATAACACAAAAGCAAATTTACTCTAAGTTTAGTGCTGTTAATTGTTGCGTTTTATAGTATTCCGTTGTCTGTTGAAATAAATTGCCGTGTGGGTCGGGAACGCAGCAATGTTAGACATATCTTGGCTTCCTTGAAATGAACATTTGATGTGTCTAAAAGTCAACGGCTATCGTTGAACAGTTGGAAGTTGAAACTGCGAACCGTAATATTGCAGATGTTATGTGTTACATGCAGTACCTTATACCCAATGAATCGATTGTTCGTCTTTTCAAACTAAACTCACCAATTATATAAGCAGTTTTCGTTGTTTACTAACCAATTAGTAAAGCTACCCGAATAGATCATGGAAAATTGGAAAAAACATAATCTTTTACAGTTTAAAACAATTGCAGCCGTTATTTTTTTTATCCCAACTACAGAAACAATTTATCACTACATATTATTTTCCGGTTTGCTAAAGTTAACTTTATCGGTGATTCTACTCACGATGGGCTGATCAAACAGTTGTTCATTGCATTTTTTCGAACGCGAGGAGGCCAGACAAGGAAATGGAATCTATAATACACCGCGTTTCTGTCCGGATCGCTATAGAACACTACACAAACTGTAGTCTCCATAAGATAAAGACGGTCGTTCCTCACATTTCGTGTAACTTGCAAACTCACACGCTTATAAAGGGAAGCATTTAACTGCATGGTTGCTGTGTTTGTCTACCCACAACCTCGAGAAGCAAAGGTGCTTTCCAAGCTTAGCTATCAACAATGCGACCGTTCCACTATGGGCATTTTACCAAGTCCACTGTAATGGACAAGAGCAGAATACCGCCGAACAAATTCTTTATTTTGATGGAACGAACATTCGAAATGCTTTGTCATTCTAAAAGTAATATGCTAATGTTGAAAGTTAACGCTGTTGTAAGAACCGTAATAACTAAGTTTAATGGTCACGAGCTTTCGCAGGTAATGGATATATGCTTCGCCTGACGAAGCAGATATCCACTATCTGCGAAAGTTCGTGACTTAGTCCTAAAGCTCGTGACTTAGTCTTAAAGGTGCCACCCTTTGATATTCTTTTATATCTCGCCTAGTAGCATTTGTTAGATCCTGTGTTAAATATGGCGAATTTAATCAAATGTCACAAAGCATTATTGCAGAAACTTATAAAACAGGGCTATACCACTAAGAGCCTCCACTCGAAGTTTCTCAAATTTGTCGATACATATCGCAAGCTGATAGTAAAATACGAGCGTAGCGCTCAAGATTTATGTTCGCGAGCAATGTTGGATCATCATTTAGTTCTCTATATCAAGCAAATACGGCTCCCGTCACTCTAAGAGCCAGTATCATGTTCAAATAGACAATTTTTTTAAATAAAGTTTATAACATATATGAGCTAAGATCCAGCTGCTGTATTATTTAAACACAGGTATGCTGCTTTACCCATATGAAACAAACCAGCAAGATGTCGTTCAGAACATCCAAGGAGGTTCTGCTATTCTACCGTGTCTGCGAAAGGAACAACATGATTTATTTTGGTTCAAGAAGGGAAATGGCGGTGATAAAATTCTGGTTAAAACCAACGACAGGGTTCAAATCAGGCTCAGCGGTTCACTTGAGATCAATAACTTGACAAGAAAGTGGGATGAGGGGACTTATATATGCAACAACGGGGCAGAGGTTGAAATCACTGTCACCGTCCTAGGTAAGTGAATGTTGGACTGTGATTGAATGCAAATCCACTGATTAAGTTCAAAACTAGATTGACTCAAAACGGTGCACCCGAGTAATTGTGGTTG